>LOND01002719.1:53500-67994 GCA_014220965.1 Paragonimus kellicotti | reverse complement strand
CAACCTTTCTCGAAACTGCGCAACACAATGCACTCAGCAAAATGACCATTATATATATATATATATATATATATATATATATATATATATATATTCCTGCTTGGTACCGAAGTGCCAGTATCTACCAGCATCCGTCTCTTTGCATTCTACAATGACAGACATTTGTTTGGCCTTGAGATAAAGTGAAAAGCATGAAATTTAAGTTTACAGAAGACAAAGAATGATCATGCATCGACACATTTAAATGCGTCGACACCAAATTGATTGAGTATTCCGAATGCAAAAACCGATGCACTAAAAAAAGATGGCTGTAATAGCACGCACAATGCGATGGATGATCTAACGATCTTTTTTGCCTGTATTACAGTACGCGAAAAATCGGAAGCCTTGGTAACCAGATAATTTAGAATCTCAAGTGTTTTTGAAAGAAAGCAACTTCGATAAAATACTTATTAAATCGTATTAACTATGATAATACACGGTATAGGGTGTACCGATGTGAATAACGTGGAGGGAGGTTCCTGTATCACTGCGCGTAATCGATATTAGCTACTGTCAGCATCCTCTTTAATTCCAGTTCCTTTTCTTGAAGCTGTTGAAACAGTTTGGACGCGAACTCTCAAATCCACACAGTAAGGTCGGGCCATCCAGTCATATGTGTATTTCTTGAGAACAAGCGTCGCAGGTTATTCGAGAAGCTGTGTCCGCTGGGTGTAAATCGGACGGAACACGTTGCCATTGACAGACCTGAGTGTAATAACAAATTAGTTGAAAGCGGTTAGCCAAAAATGTGACAAAGCGACAAGAAGTGTTTCGCAAGTATTTTAACACGATGACAGGTTCTGTCCAAAGTTTTACGCTGTCAAAGGTTAATTTGAATTGTCATTATAAACCCCATAAGTTTGGCAGCCAATACCGCGGCTGTACGCCTCAATCTCGGAACAGACAACGACCTTAAGGGTGCAACTCTGAATATTTCTATCAAGAAGCAGCAAAAGATGCTGCCAACTCCTAAGGTTTCTCAGTGGCAGCCGACAGATCCATAGACCGTCTCGGAGATGTGAGAAAGCACATGTTACTCCGAATGCGTTAGCATCTTCTCATGTGGTCTAGTGCAACGTCGTACAGCAAGAGAGTTCATCGTCCATACGCCCCGTGACAATTTCTCTGAATCTCCTTTACACCCTTCTTCTAAGAGTGCATCTCATCCAATATTCGCGTCACATAAGCAATGAGGTAACTTTCAGTCGTGGAGAACAAGTGGAGCAGTGCATCCCAATGGGTCGCACACCAACACGATACAAGCTGACGAGCCGAGTGAATAGCTTCTTCTGTGAGGACAAGCGAAACGTGAAACGGTCTTCTGACACGTGCCATTCGACCCCAAGTGCCTTCTGGTGACTGTGGTCACTTAGGTTCAGTGTTGTTGACACGGATGTCCAGCGCCTTAGCTATGTTAGACGCCCACTTTACCAGCTTGAATCCACCTAAGAGAAGCACTCAGGCAAAAACTGAACTTGCTAGTGATTCCGGCGCAGTAACGACTAATCTTCGCGTGCGTGAGCGCTTGTTAGAAGATTGAAGTCTTCCCTGAATGATAACAGGTGTATACACAAGATACTATGTGGGGACCGTGACAAAGTCTTTGTGATTTGTAGTGGACATTACAAAAATGGATATGAAGAAAGATCCAGGTATCGAGATGTCGTCTAACTTATCTGCCACCCATCACCATGAGATAACTGCAAAGAGATGAGAAAACGGACCCTACTTCACCTGGACGAAAAAGCTTCTCAAACGTGTTACGGGGTTTATTTAAGACCGCTGCTTGAGTACGCCAACCAACTCGTCTACACTAGTTTGAAGAAAGACAGACTGCACATCCAGTATGTTCTCCTTAAACTGGTCATTGGTCTGCGGAATGATTTATGTGTCGTGACTTAAAATTCTCATTTTCTATTAACTTGAATTTGTTCGACTCTACAATGACCTACGCTTTACATACTTTTTGCTTTGTGTAGATCAAGCCGAGCTACTATTTATGTGGCTTAGAGCGGTCGATCAGGTCATTACAGGAGACATCAGCACATGCATCCTAGAGCAGTCCTTAAATGGCAAACGCTTTTCTTTTAAATCATAGGAAAGTAGGACGACCCCTCGTCTGAGGTCATTAGGGGTAGTTTTAAAACGTTACTAGATTCCCATTTCCTTACAATATTCCTAAGTTCGTAAGCTAACCGCTTTTATTATGTGCTGTAATGTTCAACAGCGGTGCTGCGCTCTGTTCTCAGCTAATGGCTTTCATGTCAACGGAACTCTGCTGGATATCGAAATAGACAAACCGACTCGATCCGGATGGTCTGCGCCCCTCAAGCTTCCAGTCCGTGTACCTATAGCCAAAATGGCGTGCCGCATATTCGACAGCACTAAAAAAGCGAACATTAGGGCGTCTCGAACGGTAAAGGTGAACTACCATCCGTACTGGAAAACAGCCGAGTCGTCAAGAGGGTGAAATTATCCACTGCACGCAGTGAGTTCAACGAGTGAAGAAGGTGAGTCAAGTTTGTAATCACAAACGAATGTGGCTGAGCGTTCACATAAGATGATTCAGTCATGTGAGGTCAATGGCGCAATGGTCAACACGGTTGCCTCATGAAAGCGTGGCCGGAGTTTTAGTCCCGGCCGTGGCAAGGATATGCACTACTGACGAGCTCTAATGAGAGCGAAACTCGAGTCTAGTGCTTCTTTTCGAAAGGGGCCGACTGGAAAGTCTATGGGAATGCGACAGCTGCGATCAATTGTGGGTGATGTTCAACTTGAAACGAAACGTCCGTTGGATATGAAAAACAACCTGATTAGTTTTCGATTTATAATGCGCACATCGGTCGCTAAAGCTGTTAAGTATTTTTGGCAAGGTGAAGCACACCTAAAGCCTTGTGTCTTAGGGACTTATCTACAACCAATCGCTTGATTTCTCACTTTATTAATACCCACATTTCCAGACTGTCTGTATTATGCTTCCGTAGTTTTGACCACAATCCCACAGAAAGACCAATAAAGTAGTTCCTAGTGTAGGGTTAGTTCACGTAAAATGTTGATTAATCTTATTTTCAGGTACTTCATTCTTTATGACGGATTTGCCGAAAGAGTCCGTCCTGAAACTACACACTTTCGCTGATGTCTGAACTAACCTCTACTTCTTCCACAAACAAACCAAACTGTACAACGTGACATCCTCCACTGCACGTTTATCAGTGGACTAAGATTGATTTTTAGAAGAGTTTCTGATTGGCTGGTTAGTGTTAAACTAATACGGAATTTTGTAAAACTTTTCGTATTATAATTGCACATCCTGATAAACACTAATTTTCCCAAACCAAGTATTCATTTATTCGGCGTACGAAGCAATATTTCATACTTGGATACAAGCAAAAGAAATCACAATAGAGAATATATACAAGAGGGCAGCAATTACAATGGTAGTACACATACGTCATAAATAAACAGCATGATTTAACCAAATCAACAAAATGGATGCATGCATCCAATGTAGATGACAAGCGCATTAGGAAAAACGGCATAAAGTGAGATCGTCAAAATGAGCCGTCATACGGTGATATACACACATTAACGGGTAAAACAAAACAAGATGTATCTTTCAACGGGAAGAAAACTTGAACCGGTTGTGACAGCTCTGAAGGACTTGGCGCTTGGACGATAGACTAAATGATGGTGCATTTAAAACAATCCAGTTCGACGAAGCTAAGGAAAATCACGGGAAACCATTAATTTGAAAAACGGGGATACAGACCAGTTTAAAAGAAAGCACGAATGATAAGAAACTAGCAAATGAAGGAAGTCGAAAACCTATCTCACAAAAAGTAGGTCAACCCGATGGTGAAGGACTCTTGTTGTACAGATTAAGACCCGTTCAAATTAGTACATGAGTAACTGGGATTCCGGTGAGGGTTCACATATGGATCTGGCATTCCGCGTTCGAGGAGAGGTGTAGTTATTTCACCATCTGCCAGATGACCCGTCGCCAACCGCGAATACGCAGGATCTGCGTCATGCTGAGTTAACGAAGTAAACAGTGAGGATTTATTCAACTGCGGCTTTGATGCAGCAAACCGCATATTCTTTAATTCGACAGACTTCTCCGCAGGAGAAATTTCATCAAAGTGGGACCTAGATAACGAGAGATTCAACAGACAAATGACCACCTTGGGAAAACATACCAGAGTTAAATAAGCAAGCATTCACAACAGCTGTTTACCTTGCCCGTATCCTGTTAGTCACAAGAGCACGAGCACAACTATTTGATACCAATAATGACAACCAACACCAAAAATTGGAGGTACACACACACTCCTTCACAATAACATATGGACTAAAACGACAGATTCCGTTTCGGTTTGTTTGAACACGTCAAACAGGTTGTGGGGAACATATCCAGATTGACAAAACTGAAGAGGGCAAAAAGAATAGGGTCAGTTCGACGCCTTTATCTAAAACCGCACCCGAAAAGAACACCTGCCAAGCCCATCCAATTTACTGGTAAACTGAAACGCTCGAGGCACAATGAACTACAATGAGGACTGATCAGAGGTCAACAGGCAACGTGACATTTATCGGACGTTTACAATTGTATCACGGCAGAAAGATGCACGTGAAAATCAAAGCAAGATATAAGTCAATAAACTTGGTCACTTTTATGCATAAAATGATGGTAAACGCAGATACACAGTGCTTCGTTAAAGGCTAGCAATTTCAGGTTCCTAATGTGCAACAGTATCTCGAACGACTTAACCAGGTCAACTCGATGATCAGCTGTGATGAAATAGTTAGCAGTCAGTGAGGTGGGATTTTGAGCAGTAGATTCACCAAGTTTTTCGACAAAAGGGTTTTGATAACACCAGGTTAGCAATATATTGTATAAAGCACCTTCTTACGATCAGCTGGTCTGAGAGCGTCCCAGTGATGGTCTCAAACATGTGCACAATCAGTAGCCTACTACGTTCACATGAAAGCAATGTCCTCTCATCCGGATTGCAGGAAAAGAATGACGTCTTAGAATGTTACTAAGTTACATAGACAAGTTCATTCTAAGTTTATATAGGTCCAGCCAAAGGACCTGTTTCCTAAACCTACTGATGCGACGGGTTAGTTGCGTGGGTAGATCTAAACAAGCTTTGCCAGCATCTATTCGTCAACAGTACTGACTAAAGTGGGAACGCCATGACCATGTGAGAACAAGATGAACAGGAATAATGAAGCACTTCAAATAACTCAAAAGCAGGGTATACTTCAAGTTTTGCAATTCAAGTAGGACCATAGGGGTAGCGTTTTCGGAAACAAAATAAACTGCTGTGGCTCGTGCATATGTGGCTGCGCAACTACCAGTAGTGTAAATCATTAAAAGACTTGCAAAACATAACTGCGAACGCAGTTCATCTAGGTGTTCTGTCTCCATCGTTATCCACCGGTTCATTAGAAATTGATGTGAAAAGATGGATATTTCGATGGACAGCTACAAATATTCCACAATAGTTGAAAAAACTGACGACATACCAACGTCAGTTTGCCCAGTCTCCCGGTCGAAATCCCACATCACTGATTACTGAACAGCTCATAGTAACAGATTACTAAGTTGACCCAATTAGCTCAATTAAAATACTTTTGCACAGTATAAGTAACCAAATCTACCATCATTCCCAACAAAGTCAAACCTAGCCCTTATATGGCGAACGCGTAGAAAATTTTCTTGTCCACGCTTGTAAGGAGAAACACATATTTCGTTTTTGGCAACCCAGTTCCCTATGGATATTGATGATAGCTGAAGATTTCGTAAATATGGTGTAATTCTTAAGCACGGTGTCCGGCATGCAGATAGGTTGTACTGAGCAGCGGACAAAATTCCAGTTAGTTCGTTTATTTGATGGACTGGTAAGCTATGAATACAGAGTCTACTATTTAACAATCTTGCAGATGCAGAATCCTTTCCTTAGGTTGTAATGGCGGACAACACGTTTAGGGAAATCATGTTATGGCCTTATGACAGTAACCAAATCAGTCGAATGCGCAAAGTTAAATACTGCAGTTACATGAGTTCATTAATTAGAGCCCAACAGAGACAATTAAAATCAAGTGGGAGTCAAACGCCATGTATGAGAGGCGCATTGAAAATAAACGAAGGTGTTCCACTACGCCCCATCTTGGTCATGGACAATTCACCTTACCACCAGCTCGCTCGATGGCTCGTTGATGTACTTAACCCAGTTCGGAAATTGTTGTCACCACACTGCGTCAAGGACTCATTCGAGTTAGTAAACGTCTTAAAGGAGGTTTCCGTGAGTTCGAAAACAATGTATTCTATCGATGTGCAGTCTTTATTCACTAATGTTCCCCTGCATGAGATTCAACTTTCTCAGTGGTTTTATCGGTTTAGAATATTCAGTTGCCACTTCCTCTTGAGTATCTCAGAGATCTCATTTTTTGTGTACAGAAAACATTCGCTTTGAGTTCGAAGGAGTTGCTTTTAAGCAAATTGACGGGGTAGCCATGGGCAGCCCACTAGGCCCAACCTTAGCGGATGTTTTTCTTGGAATGATTGAAAGACAAATTTTTGATAAGATTTCCATGACTACTTTATACAAAAGGTACGTCGATGATATATTGATTTTTACTGAGAGTGACAAGTTTCTTCCATTCTTTAACTTTATGAACTCCATCCATCCAAATTTGTCTCTTACTTATGAAACTGAGTCGAATAGAAGCCTGGCTTTTCTAGACGTTTTACTTACGAGGCGCCTTGACGACACGCTTGCAGCGGTCGGTTTATCGCAAAGCCACTTGGAGCGGCCAATACCTCCAGTTCTCCAGTTTTGCACCCATGGTCTACAAGCGTGGTTTAGTTAAAACATTGTTTGACAGAGCCCGACGAATCTGCACAGATGACCGGCTGACACAAGAGGAACATTTTCTAACAACGCATTACTTGCTAACGGATACCCGGATAAATTTATCTCAGTTCATAGCAAGAAAACGACGGAAAGACCTGCAGTTCACACAGCAAAGAAAAAAGAGGTGTTCATAAACTACAAGTTCAGAGAAGACTATTTACCCACTATGATGCGTTGTCAGCTTCAATCAGCTGTGAATCGCACATACCCTGCAGCTGAATTGCGCCTCTTATCATCAACTCGGGGAGTTAGTTATGGAAACGCTAGACGTGACACACCTAACTATTCTGTCTCACATGTCGTTTATCAGTTCACTTGCAGTTGCAATGACAGTTATATCGGCAGAACGGACCGGTGTTTGCGTCAACGTATAGCCGAACACCTCCCAAAATGGTTGATTCAGTCTGCTGAGCGAACGGACAGTCAAAGGAGCAACCGAACGCGAAATCCGAGGTCATTAGTTGCGAAACCCATGTCGACCAACCAGGCCGTTCACTGTGTTGATACGGCACCCAAACCCCAAAATTCTGGCTGTGCTGATCAAACAAAGAGAGCCAGTGTTGTGCGCGCAAAACTTAATGGTTCACACCGCCCATGGTAGCCGTCTTTTGACCAAGAATTCACTCTGTTCAACTATTGTTGCCACGCGCCTTTGTTATATATTCTGTTTCGTATTTAGTATGCGGCTGACGAGATAAATCGAAATGTTAACATCCCGCAACATGTCTTGCTTCTGTTTCGATTAATTAAATCAAAAGAACCCAGTGCTTTGAAGTGAAGGGTGTTCTTTAAATGGAATGGAGTCCGTCGTGTTGTGCTGGATTCGAATACACTCACCAACTCGAGCTAGGGCACAAATTAGCAAACTGCATATTCGTTGAGCGTATCATATATATATATATATATATATATATATATATATATATATTCAGTCCGGAAGAATCGCCCACTAACTCTCTTTATGATGTGAGTCGAATGCTGAGAAGCACTACTGACTGCACTTATCTCGCGGCGGAATAGTTATTTTCCATTAACGGAATTACTCTCCACTACCCTGACCGTTCTTTCTCGAAAGATTTTGTCCCTCACGTCATCTAACAGTTCACCCGCGTTTGCGGACGGACCGGAACTCGCGACAGTGAAAGCCGGAGCATACGCCTGTAACCCTCGTCTCGCCCTCTCACGCGTCCCATCACGTGACAAGCCGTCTAGTCTAAGTGACGCTCACTGTCCCAACCTGCACATGCGCGTCCACACATTCACCGGCCCGAAAGCTCTCTTCCACACCCGAACGCACGCACGCGCGCAGTCACCATCTGCACACTCAGCCAATTGGAACGCAACTGGGTATGATTCGGTGCGGTCGATACGTTGGCACGCATGGCAAGATTGAACCCGGATCTGTTGAGATCACTGTATGCTCACTCTGCAAGCAGGGTGAGGGTTTATGGGCAGCTGTCTCGGGCGTTCATCACTTCTAGTGGTGTTCGTCAAGGGTGTCCGATTTCCCCTTTCCTGTTCAATTTTGTCATGGACGACATTTTGGAGGGTGCGCTTAAGGAGTCCAGTGGACTTGGTGTTGAGCTTCTTCCTGGCGCTCGGTTGACCGATCTGGAGTACGCGGACGACATTGTCTTACTTAGCCCCTCTGCCGAAGACATGCAGACCATGCTGAACAAGGTGAATGACCGGGCTGGTTTGTATGGAATGCGCTTCGCACCTTCAAAGTGCAAAGTGTTACTTCAAGACTGGGGCATTTCCACTCCTACTTTCTTTATTGCAGGTAATCCGCTTGAGACTGTGGACAGTTTCACCTACTTGGGTAGCATTATCTCGTCAGCTTGTAATATTGCTGATGAGATATCAACGAGGATAGCAAAGGCACGAGTTGCCTTTGCCAACCTGCGTCATCTGTGGCGTCGAAAAGACGTTCGATTGTCGCTGAAAGGAAGAGTATATAATGCTTGTGTGCGTTCTGTTTTGCTCTATGGTTCGGAGACGTGGCCTGTTCGCAAGGAAGATATCAACAAGCTTGCTGTATTTGACCATCGTTGTCTCAGCCCACATTAAGTGGACTGATCGCGTGAGCAATGCGGCAGTTCGCCGGCGCGTATTCCGGAACGCTCGGGATGCGCGATCGATCGGTCAACTACTCACGTTGCACAGCCTGCGATGGTTAGGTCACGTACTCCGCATGCCAGCTGAGCGTTTACCGTACCGGGCATTATATACTGAGACCACCAACAGTTGGGTGAAACCACGTGGTGGTCAAGCGACAACGTGGTCACGAAATATGAGAACCCTGACTGCTCCACTGAGTAAAGTGGGTAGGTGTCGCCTGCCTGGATGGGGTCCTCGTGATCACTCAAACCGCTGGTTGGAGACGCTATCCGAGATGGCGGCGTGTCGCAGTCAATGGCGTACCTGCATCCATACCATTTCTAGTTCTTCGCTTAGACTTCTATTAATTTTCAACCTTCTTAGTAACGTTTTCTTCTAGGATATTCCACGTCACTGTTGAGGTGAGCGGCAGGCTCACGGGTGCTATGATGATGATATATACACCTCAATGAACTATTTAGTCAAAATGGGTATTCCGAATGATCTGACAGCAACTAAACGGTCAGAAAAGAACTAGGTGATCGTTCAAACAGCGGAGTAGGCAAAAACACTTTCCATATTTCAGTCGTACAAAGGGAAGGTTGCCACTGAGATCGTCAACCTCAAATTTCCGACTGTGCTTAGATGAGAGTGCTTTGTCATGAGGGACACTATATCATTCACCACCTATCGTCAATAGAACGAGGATATGCATGCGATTTCCTTTGCCTTTTCGTACCTAAACCTTCGCTCGTTGTCATCAATCTAGTTACGTTGACCATTGCAAATAATCCAAAAACAGCTCTCGAGAATGGCTACACAACCAGTCATAAAACCCACCTCAATGGGTATCGATGTGTGAAAGGATTGAATCATTTCCTCTGACTTGTTCAGAGTGATTGGTATGCTGGTGAATTGCTAGGGATTGAGTTTGTTTGCAGAAGGCGTTTGTACTTTTGGTAACGAATACATTTTCAGCTAATCGTCTGGAGAAAAAAAATTGGCATGTTTCAACGCTCATCTTGCATTTGCACATATCCTAAACGCTGCTTAACCCAGTGATTGTAAACTGACCAATTTCACTAAGTGGAGAAAGGCAATTCGGTCAAACAACTACAACATTCAAACCCAGACAAAGAACCCGGCATACAGTGGTCAGTCCGTATTCAAACCACGAAGAAGGTACGGTCTTACACTACATCTACTGGTGTAGATATCTACTATTAGAAATGAGTCAACGGTAGTCGTTCAGTAGACCGAATAAATGACCTAACTAACTGGTAGTCTGTAAAAGAAAACCAACAAATATGATGAAGAAAAGCTGAGTCATTGTACTCACTTGATAAAACATTTATCCAAGTATTCAGAAGAGACCGGGGTAAAACCCGACTGCCCGTTGTTCGATGGCCAACATCGAGAAGCACCATCTGACGAATGCCTTCGTCGAGATTGTAAATGATTACATAGGCCTGCGGTATTCCGAATTGAAGGATTGGTGTTCACAGAGTCTGCGCTACACAATGGGCCTTGGGGGAGTGAGTCTGGACACTTGGCTGGGTTGGAAGAGAAAAGCGGAGATTGTGGTTTAATAGCATTGGTTGGAGAGGCAGGCGCAACACGCGGTGGATCAACAGCACGAGACGATGATTCCGATGGCATACAACTCAGATTGGCTGGGAATGTGAAGCCCGCAACGCCCTCATGTTTAGCACACATAAAGATAGGCTGTGCTGGGCAGGACAATTGTCGTCTACGCTCTTCTAAATCATTATTTTCATCCACTTCGAAGTCTTCGCTGAATTTCAATGACAAGCTGTCAGGAACTGGAACCGGAGTGACCGAAACGCTACGGACATTACGAAATCCACGACCACCACCGACACCAGAAACAACAGAAGCACTGAACCCGTCATCCCTAGCGGCAGTATCTGGTAGAAAACGTGTTCCGACAAACGAACGAAACTGTGCGACATGATGGAAGAGAAAAACAAACAGGACACAAATTCATACTGGACGTAGTGGAGCACTTCAAGTGATGCCATGAAATGAAAGCAACAATTCAGTGTGATCGTACTTACCGGTAACGGTTCAGCTGCAGTGACCGGTTTAGGAGGGTCATCAGTCAGCATGGGCCGGATACATTCAGGGTGGTCACGTAGCACTTGCAAAACTTCCGCCATCGAGAGCCGGTCTTTGCTATGATGTTGACAGCATTGCCTGATAAGTTGCCAACTAAAACAGACCGATATGAATGAAATGAAAGTTGAAGTGGCGAAACCGTGCTCGGGTTATTCCAAAAAGAAACCACATGGGACCCCGAAAAATGAAATGTATATAGTACTGTAGCATAGATAGTAAGTATTTAATCGTCAAAATACGTCGGACGCACACGACCGGTTTCGTGGTTGTTGTCACTCATCAGATATGCCCAATTGGTGAGCTTCGATCACAAATCGTACTATGAGAACAACAAACGTTGAAGATTGTAGATACTAACTCATTTGCGAATTAGTTGAGCCGTTTGCTTCAGACGCAATGGAGTTAGCAGATCAAGGCTGGCCTTAAAAGCACTATTAGCTGGAGCTGTATAAAAACTCAGTTTGCTTCAAGGTCCCAGATGACGAATTTGGACCAGAAAACACGAGTGGTATTAAACTGTGAATGGTTATAAAACTGTCAACCCTAATTAGAAAACAGCAAAGAAGAATCGCAAATTACACCGTTTCCTCGATTAAATATTTTCGAGGTATAATTGTTCATTTTCTAACAAGCTGACGACAACCATTGTGCTAAAGTGACGTTGACGTCCCATTTAGTGTAAGGTAAAAAAAAGCAAAAAATCGCCTGCTGTCAGGAGTCGGGAAATTATAAGTGATGACTGAACATAGCCGAGTTGTTCAAACTCAGGAATTGAGTTCGAAACCGCGCGCCAGTATGTCAACTAGTTAGGGGTTAACATCTGCGACCCACAATCGGATGCTACCACCAAACAATGGGCACAAAATCATGAACCAAGACAATATAGCAGGACGGTACAGCAAGACTCTCTTTGAGTACCTTGGATAGGCAGATTAAAACATGAACGACGCACTCGGTCGAGTAAAGAGAAAATGAGAAGACAGAGATGAGTTTAAAGCTAACGTTATAATGCTTAGTCCCTAACCGAATACGAATGAACGATGATGATCGCTGTCCTACGATTTTTAGCTGTCGTCTGCTGCTCTCAATAGCGGATCCCCGACTCCGCCAATAAGATTTAATGATCTAAGCAGTAGGGCAATATTCAGATCGCATGTCTGAGTAAGCGAACTGAACGACGAGGCATCATGTAATGTAAGAGTTTCGATAACTAAACGGTGGTTCTATCACAGAAGAGCAACCGTGTGTGAGTAGTCGACAGTAGAGCTAGTTAACCGGTAAACGTTTCACATCTGTAGGTGAAGCTTTTTGATTCTAATGCAGGATGGTACATCTACCTATTCATGTGTCCCGACTGCCGATCATTTTACACACGCCGGTTTCGAAACATCCAACAAGGATTTCGGATGGCTGATCAGGTAAAAACATTATCAGTAAGTAGTCACCTTAACAACTGAAAGATGGAGCATGATACGAGATATGGAGTAAAACTGAGCATTAGCAAAAAACAACTAAACCAAATAAGAAAAAGGATGCCGTAACGAGCTACAACAAAGTTAATGAAAAATGAAATACTACCTAACCAGAATAGTTAGCAGACCCCGATTGACCCGAGGGATTATTCATATTTGAGAAAAAATGCAAAAAAGAACACAGGAAAACTATAAAAGAAATATACACTTAACAGTATGTACTTCTTACTGTGTCGGTTCGGTTTTATCGTGCAAACTTAATCAGATCACATGTAAACAAAATGTAACCAACGATCACTAACATTATTGTATTTCTAGCGCTTGGTGGTAAAAAGTCAGATATACAGAATTCCATTCGTTTAACCCGCTCGACCACCTCCACGTCACCCATCTCGCCGTAGGGGAACACGCCAAAAGTGGTGATCTCATACAAAGTGATACCGTACGACCAGACATCAGATTGTACGGAGAAAATACCGTATTGGACTGCTTCCGGAGACATCCAACGAACCGGAAGTGCGCCTAAACAACAAGAGCAGTACGGAGAGGTTGTAAAAAGAACTGATGACGGACGTTGGAGGAACTGCGTGAGTAGCAAGCACGAATGTAAATACAGGTGAAAGATGATCCGGATTATTTCGAAGGCTGAATAAATATTGGATGTACGAGTGAGTGAAAGAGTTTCAGCTTTTACAGCATGAGACGCTTGTCAGACGGTCCAACGTCACACAGCAAGTGAATTCAAAACAACCAAGTTTCGACTAGAGTCACTGCTACCGAGTTACTATGAGACCGTAGGAAAAATGTTTCGACGATAGATAGCGATTAAGAACTACTCAAACTTCAAGGGAGGCATACTGGAGAAAGCCCAGACCAAGCTCATGGCTGCATTATTGATCATCGGTGTCCTTGCCATTAGGCTAAAGCATTATTGTTCAATTTGGGAGATTAGCAAAAAAGGGACATTTTTACACAAACAATAGCAAAATAAAAAGAAATAAAATGGATAATGACCCCCATTTAAACGATTTGCGACTCGCAATGAAGTCGAAGATGTCCAGTGTATCGAACCCTTGTAGAAAGATAAGTATTTCTTTGTTAACATTCGTTCGTTCGCATGATGGCCACGAGCCTGGTCAGAAAGTACATTGGCTCAAGTCAGTGTTCATCGCTACAGTGATGTGAAACAAACGGGAATTTAAAAAAAAAAAAACAAATAAAACGACACGAAGCGGGAGGCATTATAAATGTTATGAAGTTGACTCGCCACTAACGATAGCACATGGTCATCTCGTTTGTAATCAACACGTTGAGTGATAATGAAGACCCTAACTGTACGGGCAACACCTAATCACTTTATTCAACGCAATAGACAATGGTCCCATGATTCATGAGCATGCCACTACTGTACCGAGAACGCTCAGCTCCCGGAGCGGAATACGTGACCCATCATCATCATCATCATCATAGAGCCATGAGCCTGACCAAAAGGTACTGTGGCTCGGGCTGCCGCTCACCACAACAGTGACGTGGAATATCCTAGAAGAAAACGTTACTAAGAAGGTTGAAAATTAATAGAAGTCTAAGCGAAAGAACTAGAAATGGTATGGATGCAGGTACGCCATTGACTGCGACACACCGCTCATCTCGGGTAGCGTCACTAACCAGCGGTTTGGGTGATCCCAAAGACCCCATCCAGGCAGGCGACACATACCCACTTTACTCAATGGAGCGGTCAGGGTTTTCATATTTCGCGACCACGTTGTTCTTTGACCACCATGTGATTTCACCAAACTTTTTTTGGCCTCAATATGTAATGCC
>LOND01002719.1:30916-52630 GCA_014220965.1 Paragonimus kellicotti | reverse complement strand
GATCGGAATCCTGCCTGTTCTTCACGTATCTGGCTTTCTCTGGGTTTAGTGAGCCGACGTAAAATGAGACCAGTGAAAACTTGACCCAACCACAGATAACGTAAGTTGGCAACTTGTATTATCAGTATTTTTCGATCTCTGATGTCTATGGACCACGAAACCACCGATAGCCTCAACTATGGAGAGTGACAACCCACGAAGAACACACTCAACACAAGAAACAAAGTTTATCAAACTTCTGCATACAGACAGTTGAAAAAACACTGACGATGGAGAAACTCACAGTTTCGGGAAAATCGGTAGTAGTTCTCTGTTTTGCTGCCACTTGCTTCCCGAGTAAGTCCAAAATCCCCAATCTTCACTACATTATCTTGAGCGACTAGGCAGTTGCGACACGCTATATCACGATGAATCAAGTTTTTACTGTGCAGATAGCTCACGCCTTCAGCAATGTCCATTCCCATACGAGTCAGAGTGCGAGGTCTGACATCCTCGTGATCCGCAGACCTGAATGGACGTTAAGACAGTTGTAACAAGTTGTAACAAGAATCAGGTGGCAAAAAAACATGCTTTTACTCACTAGTTTCGTGTCCGGATGCACTTAACTGTCAGCTCGACTCAGAAAAAGAAATCACAGGTTATTTTACTCTTGAAAAAGAATATAACAACGGTAACTGAATTCTCTCTTCACGAGAAAGAAACCTACTCTATGTGAATTAGGTGGCTTCATACAACTAAACAGAAACTGCAGTTATGGCAGCAACCGGAACATCATTCAGAGTTGAGCGTGACCTTCGAATACAGGCTGATCTCCTTTGAAAGATTTCAATGTCGATCATGTCGGAGTCCAGCAGTAATGCATATTCTTGTTTGGACCCAGGATGGCAAAAATTGTAAATGAAGATGATTAAAAATTCTGTTGAATTCAAACGAAACATGATAGGATCGTAATATCGGAACACCTAAGGTTCGAACCCTACTGAGCCGTAGGAAGTGACCAGCGTAATGACGGTAATGCCTCTACATTTATTTCTGGCACCAAACAATCACTAGCAGGCCATGAATAGGTAGTTAACAGAATTCTGATTTAAACAGCAGAAAACTATAGCCATCACCCAAAAAAGGAAGGTATTAAATAGAACGTACAAGCGTCAACTTAGTAAGACGAGAAGATGACCACCGACCGCACTGACATAACAAGACGTTTATGAAAATACTACCCTTCAAGCCGGATACAAAATCAAGTGAAGACTATAACACTAGTGGGTATATCAATATGTACACTTGGCTCCGTTTGCACGACGACGACTGATTTGACATTTGCGGCACTGCGGCGAATTGACGACAGGGAAGGAAACGTATTAATCAAGCTAGCCGTTTCAAGTAAACTCGCCAACGTGAACTCCGCTGTGCAATGACTGTAGAGATCAACAGCTAGGATTTAACAAATTCTGATGTGTGAAAAAAAGTTTATAGTCCATAAATACGGCGATTGTTGATCGGCGGTACACATGACGCTGCTCCAGAATTTGACGAAGAGTAAAAATGTGATCTATACATCCTCGCCCAGGGCGAAACCCTGTCTGTTCTTCCCTAATGTTTACCTCCCGAACTGCAGTGAGTCGACGAAATATAATGATGCCAGAACCCTAGTAATGACTGGGGTCAAACTAATTCCTCTATGGTTTTCGCAAAAGCCCCGAACTACCTTACTGAGTACGGGAACAATTATCGAGTGACACATACCGTTGAGCAAGAATACGCCGAAAGAGCAGGTACGTTTTCAGATCGCCCTTTAACATCAGCTCCATGACCAAGTACAAATTGTCTTTCTGGTTCAGCGATACTCCAATCAGGCGGACGACATTTTTGTGATTCAGGGAACGCATCAATTTGGCCTCGGACAAGAAGTCGAACTTGCCGTCGTAGTTGGCCTTCTCGTTGATTGCCTTTACCGCGACCGCAACCCAACGGCCGTTGCTTTTGGCTTCACCACCAAACACAAGTCCGAAAGCTCCCTGGCCGATCTGTCGGTTGAGTACAATCGTTTCGACGGGCATCTGAGGGGGAAATTGTGGGACACAGTCAGGCAGTGAGCAACCAATTGATATCGAGAGATCGCTTCCAGTGCAATGTTTACTCTTAAGCATCGCCGATTGGAATATGTAGTGAACATTTTCACTTAACTCAAATGACTTCGCAAGGGCTTAGAACAGTCTCAGAATACTCCATAACTACTCATTTATTTGACGCATGAGTACGTCGGTTCAAACAAAGCAGATCGTAATGATGCAATGGAATAGGGAATGAAAATGAAGACATCGCGCAAAAACAAGCCGGGAGATTGTACGCCAACAGGATACCGTTAGGTTTAAAAACAAAGATGCATGTGGTTCTTCCGTGTCAGATCACTCAGTTACATCGTCCCAGTGTCCTGGCTACTGTGGGCTTAGACATAGCATGGTAGATCAGTCGACAATCACGCGTCAGTTACAGTTTAGATAGTCAGGAGAAATGCGGGCGTCCTTTGTGTGTCTTCTGATAATGAACAAAGTGAGACTATAGTGTTCAGATCTTGTTATGACAAGTCAGACGCGTGCAGGTATTGTGTCGCGAGTCATTTAATGAGGCCGAACGCGCTGTATGAGTGTATGGTTTGTGACGGCAAAAATGAGGTCACTGGAAGTGTGCAGGTCAGTGTCAACCTACAACGTTTCCCTAGAACGAACACCGTTACGACCAAACTAAAAAAGCTGTCCGACGAAGGGAACCTTTGTTGGTAGGGATCTCAATTTTGCATTAGTACATCAGGAACACAATGTACAGATAAATAATCAGCATACATATAAATCATTCAGTTAATCATCGCGAACAATAAAAATTCTGCGGGTCATCGACACCAGTACAGCGTTCGACTTTAAGAGTTATCACAAATCTTTCTTCGAGATCAATGAGTCTGTCTTGTTAATCAAAGCTTCAAATTATGGGTCAACAACAAATCGTGTAAATAACAGGAATGTTCGCCATCTTTTCGAAAAACGAGACTTTTAACCCAACACAAATACCGTGGAAAATGATCTCCAGACAAATAAAACTGTGTTCGCTCCTGAACAATAACGACAGTGTCTGTCTGTGAGGAGTATACACGAACACTTCGATGACGGGAAAATGAATCAATGTTCAAAGAAGCAGACACCCCAGACTTAAACCTCTACCAAGTGCTACTAATATCAAGAGGAAACAACATGACGTTGACAGAAACAGGGAACAACCAAACGGATAAATCACAATTTACTTTGAGACATTGAGATAGGGCACTGAAACTTTGTTGAACAAAAGGGAAAGGTTTGTCATACATTGCGTTGCTCGCAGCAAGCCAATTACAAACCTTGGACTGCGATCCAACCAGAGAAGCCTAAATAACGCTATGACAAAGATGTTTGATAACTAGCTCATCAAAAGCATGTGATGAGGAGTCTGTAAGGTGATTGTGACAAGTAACGAAAACACCAGGTATTAACTGTAACAAGTAGTGATGATACGGGGGTAATTATTTTTGTCCTGATGTGCAGGTCCATAAGATCATCATCATCATCATCGACAGCAATACATCAGTGGTTCACACTGATGCTTAACTGCCACACAACCACGAAGAAAAAAACCTATATAGGAAGAGAGAAAAAAAGAAGGAGGAGGGAAAGGGGACCTAACTACTAAAATAGCTACGCCTATATTCAAACATACAACATCAAGGCGCCTACACCTTGCAAACAAACAACCGAGCTGTAAGTGAAAGTAAGGCGTCATCAGCAAGACAGCTTCCTTACGGCTTTCACTGCCCCGCATCATTAAGTGCACTCACTTCACAGACAACTCGGCCAAACAACGACAACATTCACGCCACTGAGCTCGATTAGCCGCCATCTCACCTAACGTCTCAAGTCACCAGTAGAAGTGAGATAAAACCTGAATAGTCAGGACACGAACAATTCGTGGCAATAAGGCTGACATGATTCAGAATGACCATTCCCAGATACTAAGCAGAAAAAATGAACCGAGGGTTATGTGAAGTAAAGGGTATTACAAGGAAACGTATTAGTAGTTAATAGGCAGGATACACGACTCGGTGTACAGCACATCGCTGCACTCATCGCAATGCACCAGTAGTTCACATTGACGTTACGCTGGTATATAATCACTACACGTAAAAGTATGTAGATTGAACTTGTCTGAACGTGAACTAGGGCTCCTCAACCGAAACTGTGGCTAAACAGTCCATGCAACAAAGCACTAGAAGTTGAATGTCAGTGAGTTCAGGTAAACTACGTTTATCCTCAAATTCTCAACCTCTAGCAGCAGGAGACCACATCTGCAGGCCTCCGTTAATTGATCGGCCAAGCATAGGATGTAAGTGTATTGCTCGATTTTTTAGCCTAACGGGTCGCAAGAGGTCACAACACGTCCAGGTTCGGTCTACTTGTAGGCGTAAATCGAAACAAGCAATCATAAAAGAATCTGCTGCCTTGGGAAGCGTAGGTACAGTTTAATGTGAAACGCTGGCGTCCGAGTAGTTAAAGAAGTAACACAAACTCGGGTACATATCAGGGTGATTCTTGTGATCTTGGTTAATTAGACAATTCGATTGTGTTTTCAGTGGCAAGCTACGAAGTGTTCGCTACTATCTGACAAACTGAGTCACACTTGTGGACTAGGAAATGTGAGACAACTAGGCTGTACAAACAGAGGAAGTAAACACAGCCCGAACTCATAAAAATATCAACCGTTGGCCTCATTAACGTCCAGTGATCTCAGACGCGAGTGAGTGAACCTACAGAACAAAGAAACCGCTAGGTATAATGTCAGTGTCATAGGACAGAAATAACGAAAAAAGATTAGGCCAGATCAACTCACATCCAAGTCCGCCAACTCAGCACACAATTCTTCAAATGGTTTACGTGTACGTCGTTCAGCCTCGCGCAACTTGCGTCGATAATATAGACTCGCTAGTAATACAGGGAAAAGAGAAGCCAGTGTAATGCTAACAGCCACAAAAACGGTTGCAGCCGTGCAACCCATTCGCAATGTGTCGCTCAGGAATAGGAACGCGCAGTCCTCAGCGGTGATGGACCCGTCATGTGGCAGACCGCCAAATGCACTCCACTGCACATTGTCAATGTGGGTGAATTGCATTTGACGCTTGAAACGATTAAAATCGGCCAGAATGTCTGCGATCTGACTGGTTGCTGTGCCACTATGTGGACCGTCGCCATATGTACAGGTTCAGCCTTGTAATCCGGATTAGGAAACCAGAAACCGGCCGGTAGGGTCACATTTAAGCGCCGCTGTTTCAGCACCCAAACCTCGGCTACTCGTTCGTTGAATTTGTTGAAGTGTAGACCAGTGGAGGAAAAATGACGCCCATACAAGTCACTAGTAGATTGGAAACCGAAATTCAGGAAAAAATTTTCACTGGCTGGTTGAGTTTCCTTGGAATACGGTTTGGTGAACGTGAATTCCGTGCGAGCGACCCAACTGCGAAACGACTCTGCTACGCTAGGATGATCGAGTGCCGATAGAGCGGAGGGATTCTCTTTCAGTAAATTTACCAAAGCACTGGCTAAAGTCAAGACTGCATCGGTCGTGTAGGTCTGGTACAGTACAGATGGATCATATGCCATCGGTTTTAGCATTCTATGCGTTTTCTTATCCAACTTGCCGTCGGCTGGTTGCGGATCGGTTTGATTCTCGGTTCCACCGAAAGAAGCTTGACGTCGGGAGCGTGTCAGAGTGGACTTCACACCAGTCAAATTCGTCGGCCGTACACTTGATTGTCCACGATCGGATGTGTTGTGCCCATAGCCTGAAGAAAACAGCCGGAATAAACTGTGCAACATCTCCGGCACGACATTCTGGTGTCCGACCGTCAGCGTCCAAGTAGAAATGTTAGCTAAATCCTCTGAAGTGCATTCAGTGAATCGAGTCAACGACGGATGGGTCCACCAGTTACTTGAGAGCCACGGATTAAGGAACCACACGTAGCCCGCGCTCAGATGCATGCCTAAATGGTGCGCAGCACATAGGATGAGATACGTGCCTCGAGTGTCGTGTTCGACCACAAAAATACGACTGTTACTCCGTTTTAAATTTTCCAGAGTCTGAAGAAAGAGAAGAGTTAGATAAGCGTGAACAAAGAATAGTCATTAGCATGGCTCATGGGTGATTTTAGTGAAACTTCGGGAGTAAAAAATGCAAAAATTAGCGATGACACTCAGATGACAGGCAAACGTACAACGAAAAAGAAATCAGTCGTTTACTGAAAATGTTCGTTGTATTTATAGCCCAACGGATGTTTTGATGTAGTCGAAACTGCACACATCGCGAACACGCGAAATCCAGTTCTAGCAGGCACTTCAGCCCACATTTAACATCTGTGTCATCAAGCGTGAGAGCTTCGGCAAACTAAAATGCTCCCTCACACAGTTTTTCTGCCAACTGCCACTCCGGTTTTAACAATCACAAAACGACTAACGATTGGTTTCCTCCATCAGACAAGCAGCTGTTCTTCATATCCCAGCTTTACCTAGACAAATTATGCAACAGTGTTTTATAAGGCGAGATTTTTCTATGCCTTGAAGCCCTACCAGTGCTTTGTTCTTTTAGTACTACATGTTATTACAGCAACTGCTCATCAACGATGACGTTTTCCGGTTTTCTACTCCGCACTCGTTGGAGGAAACATCGTATCATTAGTGACGTACCTTCGTCTGGTATTGTATCTGGTATTCTGTCAGCGATTTCACGTGAAAAGTTCCTCGTTTCTTTGAAACACTGGATATCACAATAAACGATCATTGATGTGATATGGTGTTAGTTTAGACTACGGTTGAAGTAATCAGATGTTTTCTAATATAAGTTATCTCATTCCGAAAGCTAAATACAAAAACCCAAATCGTGTGATGGTCACCGGCATAACATTTCGAACAATCTGAACCCATACACATATATGGCTCAAATGTAAGGCGCACAATCAGGAATGAAAGAGTCAAACGGGATTTAGATACACAACCATACATAAATAAACCAAACCTACTTACCAGGACCAACACCAAGCGTTTGTGAGTACACAGGGATGGAAAGATGCGTCTAATTGATAGAACATCAACAAATTACCAGTTATGGCAACTTTATCAATTTAACGGTAAATGGAGTTTTCAAAATTCAACTAGGCAGTTTTCGTACCGGTTCAAGTATGTCACCCGAAAGTTAAAACAAGCTGGTTAAACACCATGTCACATATCAAAAGTTCCTCCAATGTTATTCGTCAAGGAAAAGCGTTGAACCTAACAGAAGCGATTCTTCCGATGATAGAAATACGAGCTTTTACAAGAGCATCTGAATTGCCATATCGCCAATAGTAAGTCACCTATGTACTACCGCGCACCGGAGAGAACACGTAAGTCGCGTTTACCATCTTAAGCGATCGGATAACAAACCAAAATTCTCATATCCGTTTGAATGTCCCTGCAGTTATCAAATAGACTTTTCGCAGAAGAATAAACCTGACAAACTGGCCATCAGGGTTCGGCCGAAGTCGCCCCTGAATGCGGTCGGATCAACACAGACAACAAACCACAAAGCCCATCTTTATACTCGGTCTAACAGCGGGAAATAAGTAAGGCACTTAATGCCTGAGCTTTTCCGGGGAATCATCAGATGCGAGTGGTGCGGACCACGGTTGCTGCAGATATGAAATGTTGAGTACTCTTCGTCTAGAACCTGCGTATGTTAGTCATCTGGACAAATAGTTGATAGGTCAAATATCCACATATTTTTCTCGGTCGGCTGCATTACGTCGGATCCATGGCAAACATATGTCTACGACACACGATAAAAATGGAGCTCAATCGGTAAGACCTTATGAACACTGGGATTTGCGTCCCCATCTTCTACCTGAATGAAGCGCATAATGCTTTTTATCCTCAGGTTGCTAGAATTGCAAACACGTATCTGGCTGTCTGGCACCAAATTGGGATGATCGCCGATCGCCGGCGCGTATTCCTGGAACGTTCGGGATGTGCGATCAATTGGTCAACTACTCACGTTGCACAGCCTGCGATGGTTAGGTCACGTACTCCGCATGCCAGTCAGCGTTTACCATACCGGACATTATATCACTGAGGCCACCTGCAGTTGGGTAAAACCACGTGGAGGGCAAACAGCATAGTCACGAAATATGAAGACCATGACCAGTTCACTGAACAAAGTGGGAAGGTGTCGTCTGTTGGCTAGAGGATTATGATCACTCGAACTGCTGGCTACAGACGCTATTCGAGATGGCAGTGAACCGCAATTAAAGGTGTACCGGGATTCATACCATTTCGTGTTCTTCTGCTTAGACTCCTTTTAGTAATCACTGACTTTTTTGACGAAGTTTTCTAGAACATTCCACATCACTGTTGAGGTGATCGGCGACCCGAGCTACAGTACCTCTCGGTCGAACCTAAGGTCGCTGTGAATGAATCAATAGGAGGCACAAGTTACATCCGGTGTATGATGTGAGATTTATGGGACAGATCAGAGTGGAGCATGCGAGCAAATATACTGTAGATGCCGAAATGACTGAAAGCAACACAGGTAACATATAAGATGTGGAAGGATTCGATTGACATGAATAAATGGCCAATCGACTTTGACACCATTCTGCTGCTTTTACAAAACTTGAGCTTGATGTATCGATTGTTACAAAAACTGAGGATCATAATGTAATGTGTATAGCTAAATAAGGAAATGCGCCAGTGTTTAAACAAGATAGCTATTTCACTGAACACACTTCGAATCGCCCAGCAATAGCACCAGTCAACGGAAAAAACGCTGAAGTACACTCAGGTAATACCAACTGTCATTGATAAACGAGTGTATTCGGTTTGATAGCGAACGCGTTAAAATACGGTGAACGTTACAAAACAAATATTTTACTAAAAAGGGACTCACATTCCGCGCACTTTTATACGTCAATTGGTTTTCATCGACTTGAATGTCTGCTATAATCTCGATCTGGTGAGCTTGAAATAGGCGTGGATTGAAAACGTGGTCCAGTTTACGAAACATCACGATACGACGCCAACCCCATTGAAGGAACAGTTGTAGCAAAATGTAACTGTAACCAGATAGGGACAGAACAATGTTAGAACAATGTCAACACCATCACAGGCCTGTGTAGTTTGAAACGAACAAAGGAATAACTCGAATACTGCGAGACTATATGAAGCCACCGGAACAGAAGGTATTAGTACAGAACGTAAAAGACCTATCCACACACCAGCGAGGTTCGTCATGGCCACTGCATTGCACAAACAACGACGCGATTTGTCGGTGTGTATTCGGAATGAGCAAATACGGCATTCCAATAGGCGTACTGATCTCGACGCAAAACCTTTCGCAGTTCACATAACGTCCATTGCACATGGCGTATTTTTTCACAACCTGAGTTAGGCTAGAAAGTTCGAACGACAATGTTTGCTTCGGCAGAGTGCTACCAGACTCCTAGCATTTACCAGGACAGCAGAATAAACGATGCAAAAAACATCGCGTTGAGTCTGGGTACTACCGGATTAGTAACCTTGATGATCTGTTGTCTGATAACCTTGCTGCTCAGACAGTGACTCCGAAGAGCAAAACGTGAGTAGGCGGCGACTGAATAAACAGGTAACTGCTCGTAGAAAAAAAACAGGTTATGTGACTCTTTACAAGAAACCGCGTTATCGAACATCGGCAGAACAGTTACTGACGTTGTTGTCCGAAACTTACTCCACCAACTGGAAAGTTGTCAGTTGAGATTAAACCAGTTAATCTCATCACTCGGCAACCAGACATGAATGGATGTATCCACAAATATGCAAAATTTATTAATCTCTGAAGAGGTGTGAGAATACACACTTGACAGCCTATACAATGAGGAATATTGGGAGAACATGATACATCGTCATCAATCGCACTGAAGAAAGAACTCTTGGAGTTGTTATATAAACAATCTGCGGTGATTCAAGTTGTCGGTGCTTATTTGACAGAATGTGAGGAGAAACATTTCGAGAACAGCTCTTTACCTCCCGACAGCGTGTTGCCCTCATCAAGCCTCGCGATTCTACTACGGCTGAGTTTTAACAGTTACGACCGTAGCTGTACAAAATGGACTAGAGAACAGTAACAAATGAACGAACAAGGTCAAAAATGACTGAGTTGAATGTACCTCAAAGGAGAGTATAAGGCACACTGAAAGTGAAACCCGGTACGTCCCCGGTGTTGATGGAAGTAGCTGTATCAGTAACTGCAACATAAGAGCTTCATACGAACTGTTCATGTGCTTACGTGTACTCTAGCATCACTCGTATTCTTGGTCAGTTACTCCAACGATTCGATCGAACGAACCGGCAGACTCATTCAGCTCTTGTTTGTTCCGCTGATGGTGTTGATATTAACCGTTGTCAATCATGACTTTGAAATAAATGCTTCTGATTTATGATGCAACAGTAACAAGTAAAACTGATAGTTTTCTGTCACGTGACCAGCTTGAATAAATCAAAACAAAACGGAGTCGCCTATAGGGCTTATTGTATTGAAAAGCGAACGCATGAGTTGAACACAGTCTACTTCAACTGGTTCACTGTCTGTTTCCCGTTATTTTGCGTCTATCCCAACAGCAATCGTTATGAGCCGAGGACAACACTAAACAGATGAGATGTTTTGCGTTTTTTCCACTGGCCGTATGTTGTACTCCGTCGAATCCTTTAGTGCCAATCGTAAACATATATTACGTCATTGCGTATAGTTAAAGATGTATAGATTATCGTTTTAGGATTTGTATGAACTCACTTTTTTGAACAAATTCTTTGTTTTTGCAACCAGTGTAATATCGAAGAAGAGTTGTAGCATTCTGGGCTTAGACAGAAACATTACGGACTGCAAAAATTTGAACTAACAGGCACACCTGGCAGGTAACTATCTACCACAAATTTTTTTAAAAAAAAGATCACATTATAGAGACTGATGCCAACTATCTGTCAAAACGATAGATGATCCTGACACGGATGCCGCCCCTCAAAATAAAGTGCCAGTTACAGACAAACTGTTCAGTTGGGCTCTTACCAATATCCAGAGGGACGTTATATGCAATCAACTGGGTACTACGGCCCAGAGATATGACGCACGTTCGAAAGAAATGCTTGCTAACTGTTGACGTTCAAGTACGATTGCCTTTACAACCAACTAATTCGTATTTTGGAATGTTTCGAAATCGTTACACAACGAACGTCTTATATACTGATCTGTACTGATTTGGAATGTGTCGCTTACAGTGCTTAGTATTCATTTGATGTCCCGCATTATTATACCTACTGGTTCTGTACAGTTAGGGTTTCCGCTGGGAACCACGACTGAGCTTTGTTGCATTTATTTGATGTTCCATTTAGTATAGCGTTAAACCATTGCTTTCAATGCTGTCTCCAACTTGAGTACAAGGGCGGGTTGGTATATTGACGTCATTTGAAATATTCGGTGCTGAGAATTAGTTTAATCGACATCGGTCCATCGTTCGTACTTGGCAGTGAGAAGTGGTCATATCGAATACGCGTTACTGTCCGATTCGGAGATCGTGTGGAATCAACACCCGAAATAAACAGTGAGAGGGCTCAGTAATTACTTGGTTAGGGATGACGCACAGGTTTACTCTGTCTATTAAGTATGATTACCAGAGCTCGCTTTCCGTAGTGAGAGCCACTACGCTTTGCGCATAGCCAACTTAGAATGCCCGTACCCGTAAGATTGGGGATTGTTCAGTTTATCTTCAGAACGTAACGTTACAGTTCTGCATCCTACTTCACGATCAATGGCTGAAAACCCACCACAAACCAAGTTTTGACGAATTATTAATCAGTCATTTGTTGCATTAGTGCCAGCGATCTAGTAAAAGTTGAAGAATCACTAGAAAATAATCCCTGAATTAAACGATAGTGGGTCATTAACGTTTTACTCGTCTATACCATCGGACACAGTATGGATGAACACTTGGTCCTTACGTAACACGAGCAGCGGGACACCGGAACTACACGTCAACGTGATGCAAGTTGAACACAACGATAATCGTAAAATCGAAGACGAAATGAGCAAACAAAACAAAATAGAAAGAAGAGATTCGTGAGGCACGGTTAAGCCTCGACTAGATAAACTGACAAAATCTCTACTCACTTTGCCGGAGTCATGGCAGGCGATGTACGGAAGAAAAAGGGATAGTGCTGTTGTTCTAGAAACCGTGCGGTTGCGACCGTAGGACTGATAATCACTTTTTTTCGCATATTCGAAAGTTCGACCATCGCTTCGATAGAGTCAGAGCACAATGCAGCTATAACGAGAACGTTCGGTAGATGAGAAGACGGTTGATGTGGTGTAGACGTTTGCCAAGTAGAAAATGACATACATGGGAGCACGGAAAAATGGTAAATGGGCTAATGAATGACGCCCAAAGAAAGTGACTTGAGCAATCGATCACAAGAAGCAGAGCGCAGCAAGCTATTTTAATGAGTTTTAGATATCTACCTGATCCATATCAAATGAACAATTCAAACTGGTCGGTTGATTTTTGTTCAGCCATGCAGAGTATGGTGACCAGTCGACTGATAGTAAATACTTCAAGATGCACGTAACCCTAGAAAGTGGAACATGCCTGGTTATAAGTGACAAATGTGAGTGATGCGCGAACAAAATATGTTATCACCGTCGTTAACATATTTGATAGGTTCATCAAATGAAATGACTGGTTCTAAACAAGGGTGTTTAAAACACATCAGCCAAAAGCCAGAAAAAAGCTAATATTTCCCGGCAAACACTGTTGAGCCACTTTGCCGACAAATAAATACTTAAGATACTGAGTTTCTTGTTTGGTCTGTTTGGTCAAAACAGAGAGAAAGACATGTCGCGAGATGTTAACATTCGATTTACTGTCACTTGGTTTTGATGCTGAAACCATAAAATGTTATGCAAACTACATATAACAAAACCAAGCGGACGAATTAAACAAATGGTTTTGATCTTCCGTACGCCAATAGTGCAATCAGTTCCAAGGTGGGAAGGTTGACTGCATCAGTAGCTTCTACGTGGACAAAATTTTATTCACGTTGTCTGATAAACACTGTTTCACTGATCTTGAACGGTTTGAGAGTAAACTAAAATGTTAACATCTTGCAACTTAGGTGTCTTCTCTGTTTGGCTCACTGGGCGAAATCGAAATTGGCATTGGCGTGACTTCAGAACATAAGAAAGAATACTGTGTTTATTCGAATGTCGTTCGAAGGTTATAAAGCTGCAGAATGGTTGAGGAATAGGCTCAACCAGACAATTAGCAGGATCTATGCTATGGCTGAACTCCGTATTTAATTCTCCACATACCAATTCTCAGGTTTTATAACAAAGATAGACTGACAGTTCAGACCTCATCTATGTGTATCTACTCATTCACTTGTTCCTGTGGAGCAGGTTATATTGGTCGAACGTCAAGACAACTTTCGAAACGAATCCGAGAACACCATCCACGGTGGCTGGGGCACGGGGAATCACGATCGTCATCTGACTGATAGTGGGCAACAGGTGAAAACTGATCAAGCCTTCAAAGCGATAGATCGCGTGCCAAGCGACCCATCAAAAGCGGTTCGAATTGGAACACTTTGTACTGCCGAGGCTATTGGAATCAGGCTGCTTGACTTGGTATTATGTCATCAAAAACGGTTTGTTCAGGACGCTGCACCTACCATGGCCACAAATCCATTGATCGATGGCCAACCTGCGCGGTCAAACCAATGGACAAGCGTGACGTAACCGACCAATCAAGCCATCGCCAATTGACTGACCAGTGACCTAGTTTCTCTGTAATAAGTCTGATCGATATCTCGATCTAACTCTATTAACTCCCTATATAATTGTACCGGCCTGAAGATGAATTATCGAAAACATATGTTCGCCTATATGTCTTTATTCTCATTATCGTAATGGGCATATTTGAAACGAACATATTACTGTTTACACGACAGCTACAGGTTCGCGAGATCTGGAAAACAGCGCAATCTAACACACGTATAATCAGGTGCAGCACATGACAGAAAATGTATTGTGGTGTACACACCTTGGCTTAATTTCAGTTTCAACATCAAAGAACATTAGTCGCTATGTGACAAACAGGGTCACAAGTGGGCGTCATACTGCCGGACTGTTAAACCCCCTATAGGAAACAGTCGTTGAAACTGACGTTAGAACTTGCGACCGTGTGATTAGGAGTCGAGCATCGCTACCACGGAGCTAGAGGTGACCTTGCATTCGAAGAAAACTAACGTGGAGTTAATGACGAACGATTCATGAGTTTCTAAATGATATCGTTCACGTCCGGTAACTCACCGAGAAATGAAAGTCACAAGACAACCTTACAAGCCAGTGATCAGTCCGACTGTTTGCTCTTCAATAAGCACCTGAGTGTTAGTGAACATAAGTATGGCCTAGGTGTGCGGCGTTTCCAAGCAATCATCAATCGTATAATAGACTTACCGATAGATCCGACTAGACGATTTTCTGTGGAATGTGCCAAGATATTGAAGTATTCGCTTAACACAGCGCCCGAATTGCACGACAGATTGCGCACATCCAACTGCAGCTCGTATTCTGTTAAACCAAAATGGTCAGCATCTCGGTTGGCGATTTCTATGGACGTTTGGGCGTCTGAAACGCGTAGGCGTGGAAGACAGTGGTTAGGAACAGGATAGAGTGGGGGGAGGCAAGCAAATGAAAGAATGATCGACGGAAGGTGGCGTAAATATTCTCTTAGGCTCACAAACCGATGATCTATGAATGTGGTTTACAGTAGCAGTGACACGGGGTTACGCGCCTAAGTTATAGCTGTGATACAAAGTCACATTTGGGCTTACTGATACACGAGAGCAGTTAGGTACCAGTGTGAATCACTGATGTATTGCTGTTTATGATGATGACGATGAAGAAGAGCAGTCACACCAACCCGGCAAGAACCTGTGACACGATTCCGAAAAGAACGTCGTTGCTAATGTAATGTCGGAGCAACAAAAGTGCACATTTGTAATAGGCAAGCGATCACTGTTTTAAATTCTAGTTGGTAGATCAGTTTCCACCATCTGACAGGCTAATTTCAGTCAGACGACAGAAATTGATCTGCCAACTAGAATGTGAAACAATGATCGTTTACTGCATAATTTAATCGTCACAACGAGACTGGACCTTGACGTGGTGTGACGGCTTGCGCATCTCGATGACCTATTGGGCTAAACTGGACGGTGTGATCACCACACCGATAGAGTCACTCATGCCAGGCAGGCCAATGGGTAGAGGTCTGACAAACCAGTCTCCTGGTCCTCCAGGTTGGGGGTTGGAAGAAGGTTGGCATCTTTTTCCGGAAAAAGTACCAGTTCTGGTACATTGCCACCCAACCGCTGCCTTGCGGTACAGGCTTTTGAGCCAAAGGCTTTGGTTGAGAACCCTAATCGTTCTCCTGTCTAGGTCTGGGCGTCCTGGCAGTATCTCAGCCCACACACAACCATGAATATTCACAACATTAAGAATTTCATGCTGCATCGGCCGAATCACGATATTTAGCGGGTCGCCTAAACTGTTGCACACAAGGTGGATAGGTGAAAACACGCCATTGCTGATCCATCCTCCACCGTAACATCAAATTCATTTCCCAGGACCCTTCCGACCCCGTTTTCCAGTAATTAGTATACAGGCCCTACAATAGATATACCTAATCATAGTAACACTTTCTCGACAAATCCCTTTTCTTGCCATCCAGCCTCAGACTCCCTTGTCCCTTGCTTAGACCTAGAATGCGAATTAATATAGGTGCCTTTCAACGTTCGCACTCTAAAACAGATAGGTCACCATTGGCAACGACTCACTGCCACGTCCGCGAATGCTTCCACGCAGCAGTTTGGGTGGACGAGAGCTTCACCAATCTGGTAGACCGCACTCACTAATCTTACCTAGGAAGGAGATCAATGCCCCTATGACCCGTGATCACGTTAGGGTCTGGATACTTCGAAGCTTCTTCAAGATGTCATAAGCTGCACAGAACTATGCACAGCGCGACAAAAGCTCGATCTGCATACGAAATACATGAAGTAATTGGCGTTGGCCAAGAACTCTTATTCACTTCGTTGTCCATCTCAAACTTTCACATTTTCCAGATACAAATTGTCGCTCACCCAATCAGACCATTAGATACGAGCTAAATGATGGAGACGATGAGCGGAAAGCAAGAGCTCGCAGACAAATTCCGCAATAATGGATCAGACCTCTGATCCATAGAGCAAAATTGAACGCATTGAGTGCATTGTAAACCACCTCTCCGATCGATTAGTGAAAGTATTTGCAAAGTCAAAAATGATAAAAGTTAGCAAACTTATGACGCTTTCGTTACCGTCATAGACACTTCGTCAGCAGTATCATGAACTGATAGAAGGACACCACATAGATGATTGAAATGACCTACAGTTATTAGTCGGTATAAATCGATGATTTATCGTTACCTACGATGACATACAAGTCAGTCATAACGTTCAAACGCACTCGTTTAGAAGCTATCAACACCTTGATTACTATCTAATTGACTAGTATGACTGTATGCTGTACAATTCTAACAGTGTGGTTAACAAGCACAAGCCACGTGTCGAATCCATATTTCCAATATCTCATGAGATTCGAGAAAGGAATAAAGCGCATGCATACTATTCACTAATGTTCATGAGTAGTTTATTACAACGATATTATAAGACGTGGATCGCAAAGTGACAAACGCCCTATTAAGAACAGAAATTTGGAGCAATATTCGCCCACCACATAGCTTACACTTCTGCAATTCGGGCATGACACTTTTTCCGTGAGTGCTGAAAAGACCTGCGATAGTTAACGTCAGCTTCTGATCCCAATTCGCAGTCCACCATTTCCACTTGGTCGGATTTCGTCGAAGCCAAGAAAAAGCATGTGTTCGATAGACTGAACGCACATCCACTTGAGACGAATTTGTTTGACGCAGCGTTTCAATACTTCGTCGGACCTATCAGAAATGTGCATGAGATGAAATGAGGTAGGTGAATCCACTATATAAACAAAGGAAAGAAACAAATTAGAAAAATGACCTCAAGGATCAGGCGACAAACGGCTTAAAACAGACCACTTGGGATGCGGTTCGTTAAGTGTTGATTGTTCTTATTGAAAGCGTCCAGGGACGGGTCACTAAAAGTTCAGGATGTGCTGTTACCCAGGAAAACTTGTGGTAGCAATTCAGTTACAAATAAACCATGGGCATATTTGACAGATGCAATCCTGACGTACAAACTTACGCACTTTGTTAAATCGCCAGAAGATTCAGATTATGCGTTCTAGTAGCCTAGTCTTACGCACGGTCTGGGCTGGATATATATATATATATATATATATATATATATATATATATATATATATATATATAATATGGACATATTATACGTAAATATACATACAGTGGTACCGGACTTGTGGTTCTACAAATTCAATATTACACAACGTAACTTACGACCAGGTTTCACAACCGCATATAACAGTGCAGCGGAAACGTGATAAAGCATCTAGTTAATTCCAACGGTAAAATATGTGGTCGTTACTATTACTCATATAAACAAATGAGATACACTGTGTTAGGAATCGAAATATAAGTAGGAAAATGGGATACAGTTCCATTGTTTATGGCCGATATAGAGTTTATGGAAATGAAATAAATGTTGACGTATCAAACGGTTAGGAGTAAGAGCGAGTATTGCAAACAGACGAGTCACGTCGGAAATAGACATACTACTGTAAACATGTCAGTAAGGTAACGTTAGATGTGAAATTGGATTTCACAAACATCAGGTAGTTCACCAGCAGACCTCCTCCCATCAACCAGCAACGAGTGATTGAAAGTCCTTCTCTAGACACTGAGTTCAAAGTGGACAGGCTACCGTGTAAACAGGACTTTACAGTCAGGATCTGCCTACTTTTGCTTACTCGGTTGAGACAACTAAAAACCTACTCTATAGGCACCTACGTCGGGGGGGGGGGGGGGGAAATGAACCACGGTTCTCTTGGACACTTCTCTAAAGCGGTCTCGGCAGCATGTCAAATGTATGACCGTTTGTCTTTTTGTGTTGTCCGCCAGTACACTTGCCGGTTTTATTAATAAGCTGTTTTAATATGTAAACATGTTACGCACCAGTGACTTCTACCTAATCCAACTTCTTTATATCGGTTTCCTTCACATCTACGAATCATTCAACAGATTTTAATCGTCGAATAACATAAAAACAGGAAGGTACAGTCCTACGATCTTTCCGTCTCTTGTATAGGCCGAAGAACCCGTGAACCCATGAGTATACGTACGGTCACTGATCATTGTTAACTATCAAACCTTAGGTTGATTTGGGAGATATAGGCCAACATGTACTGTGGCCCAAAGTTATTGACTTGGTCGTTTGGAGTACGGATTCAACATATACATACGATTGGCGGTATCTGTTTGCGGATTAGTTAGTCACAGTGACCGAAACCAAAGAATGTTTGTGTACAACTCCTAAATTTGAACTGGGAACCAAACAAAACCTTCAGCATACGATGCATCAATAAAGCTGAAGAAAAAACGAGCAGCAGACCACTATGGCCCAACTATCTGGGAAAAAGGCGATTGATTTAACGAAAGACGGGAGTAGTTGGATGATATACATGAAAACGACTGCAGGTTTGACTACACTGTACTATGGCCTCAGTCGTCAATTACAGCACGGATACACATGTGTATTACCTATCAGAAAAAATTCTCCTTGATGGCAGTACTTTCTATTATTCTAGCAGGCCGTCAGCTCGATCGCAATGCTATGCCTCCAAACAAGCACTTCAACATCCACCACATAACACTGGATCGCACTTCAATGGTTCCCAGTTCGACGGTTCGCATGGAGTTGAAAAACAGCCCGCTATGTGAGGAACATAAGGTGTAAGGAAACCGAACATTGTCAACTAAAGCTATGGAAAGTTCAGCTGTCGGCTAGGGACGCACAGAAGAAAAAAACATTGGAACGACAAGCTAACATAATGTTTGCAAAAGAGACATCGATTCAATGGACCGGGTTTTCTCGAAGGACCGTAGGATGACGAACCCAAGGTTTCCTTGATATAAGACGCGAAGCATAAAATAGCAGATTTATGGGGAGGAGATTAAAAAGAAGGCTAACATTATAATGATTCACGGGTATCTCTTATATCAAATAAAATGCGTTGGTGCTAGAACGATCCAAATCCTGGACGTAGGACATTTCCCTTCATCATCGCCAACCCTCCGTCCAGATTAAACCGAGCAGTGACTGACATAGTTAATAGACATGTAGCCAATCATCGCGTGGAACCGCGTCAAAGTGAATCGTCGGTTGAGAAATGTTTCAGTCCCGGTGTACATTTTATTTCCAATAAAATGCGGGTAGTTTGTATTACTTTGTTGCCTGATAAACTTGGGGACGATGGAAGCCTCTTGTGTCCAGAGTAACATGACTGTCTCAATGATGCGGGCTTTATAACAATTATGAACTCCTTTCTTAATGTTAACACGTGTTTGTCCACATTTGCTTATAATGACGCAGACCACTTAACGGAAGCTTGTACAGTCGAAGTAGTCGCAAGATTTTCCTAATAATGTGCATGTCCGATTAGTTAGCCGGGCAAGTAGAGTCGAGTTCCGGTTTAAGTGGTGTCTTCAAGATCACGACACAGTGATACTTATTACTGTGGTGTGGTTCTTGAAAACCGAGATACCGCCAATCCAGCGTCCTGACTGATCTGTTCTAGGCGTACCCGCCTCAACTTGCCACCCAATATGATGTGCTCATTTAGCTGGCCACTGAGGTGATGACTAACTCAATTCAGTCTGGATTTGGCCGTTCGCAAATAGCCTTGAAGCAGTACGCGTGTCTTACGTAGTGAGTAGTTTTTCGATTCCATGTAAAACGACAGGGTTTAAAAGCACAGAGGCGAGATACAATGGTTGCACAATAAACGTATTGGAGATGCGTGTTTGAGGGTATAACAGTGTGACCAAGATGACTGCTCATATAGAAGGCAATGAGTAGTGGTAGTGGTTGGTTACACTCCGGTGAAGAAGATGGAAAATGCATACAGGCACGTGGGTATGCAATATTGGACAGGTGAGCACACAAAAAAACGTAGCTTACGTTTTCCAGCAACTCCGAGTACTCGTCATTCGACAGATACATACGTGAAACTAACTGATGCAGTGTCGGACTGATGGTGCTCAGTTTTGCCCAGGAAACCTTGATCGCTTGATAAGACTCTGTACGGCAGAATCCTGTGGAATCGGCGGTGGAATCGGAAGCAATATGCAATTTAGAGCTACCACAGACAGGTGGATCAGGCCAGCCGAAAGAACGTGATTGAACTGTCGTGTCGTTCACTCGCCATTCGTATACCTTTACAAATCCAACTTTTGACTCCCGATGGGACCCGTTATCGTGAGAGTTGAAATCTGTAATGAATTGAGATTTAAAAAAAGGATAGAAATGGTTAAAATTAGCGTAACAAGCTATACGTAGACAAAATTACAGTTAGCACGACAATCGCCAAGTTGCACACCGACCATCACGAATGTTGGTTGCAGAACCGAACGATGCCAAATTTAGATGCCATCCTGCTTTAGGAAGAGATTATTAGGTGAACCACCAGGATATAGTCAACTTAGGTTCTACGGTTCATTTTCGGGGTAGGTGATAGTAAGGAGTAAAATGTCAATCTATTCACATAAGATTTCTTCAACGTAAGAAATATTCCACCTAAAACTCTACTTTGATTGTCATGTGTTGTTCATGCAAAACCTCATGCGTGGTTTCATCATCATTGTAGTGCGTGTTTATCGGCTGTAAAGCAGTGACGGGTAATGAGAAGATGGGTCGCAAAACACAGGGAAGCTATCCTGTAAATACTGTCTAACTCTCACTAAAAACTTGGCTGTTTAACCGTAAGCTGTAGGTACCATAATGTTGGACTTCTGAAGCTAAGAGACAGGACTTTTCGAAAATAAATCGCACAGCCTCCCATTCCTTTGTTCAAACAACAGCTTGGTCTTAACAATGATAGCATCATCATCATCATAGACAGCAACAGATCAATGATTCACACTGATGTCTAACTGCCACACAACCCTGAAGAAAAAAGCAAACCCTGTACACAAAGAGAGAATAACGAAGACGGACAGAATGGACCTAACTACTAAAAATAGCTACGTCTATATTCAAACATACAACATCAAGGCGCCTACACCTTGCAAACAAACAACCGAGCTGTAAGTGAAAGTAAGGCGTCATCAGCAAGACAGCTTCCTTACGGCTTTCACTGCCCCGCATCATTAAGTGCACTCACTTCACAGACAACAAACAACGACAACATTCACGCCACTGAGCTCGATTAGCCGCCATCTCACCTAACGTCTCAAGCCACCGACTCTGAGTCGCGAGGGCCCCAGCCCGGGAGACGAACCCGATCTACAGTGACCAACCCCTTCGTGAACGACTTCATCTCCCTACGCTAGGTCATCATCTGTCTACTTCGCACCTTACGCCAGTCGGCCGCACCGTC
>LOND01002719.1:17393-27755 GCA_014220965.1 Paragonimus kellicotti | reverse complement strand
ATCGAGATGCGCAAGCCGTCACACCACGTCAAGGTCCAGTCTCGTTGTGACGGCTACACAGTGAAGAATGGTGGAATGCGATTCGATTTGTGAAACCCCTACGGCCAAACAGAAACAGCCAACATCAAGGCGCCTACACGTCTCACACAACCCACAGAATTGCAAGTGAGAGTGAAATAACATCTGCCAGACAGCTTCGCCCGAGTGAATCATGCCTTCACGCTTCATTAAGTAAAAAATGCTAAATGAACAACTTGACCACATAGAGGCCATGCACCAGTTACCATAATTTACCGTGATGACCTTTAACGTCTCCAGTAAAAGCCTATGTGAGTCATGAGAGCTCGAAGGACGAATACAGTTCACAACGACTGTTACATTTAGCTGGACCAAATCGTAGGTTAATCACCTCGGAAATTACACTAGCTGACCATGGTACCGGTACAGAGAGTACGTAACAGGGGGTAGATAATCGACATCATCAGACCAGTACCCAGAAGTTTAAGTCCCAGTGGCCTTGACGACGGAATGAATGAAGTTGGTTGACGCACGCCATCGAATATCCGCTCCCCAGCCTCACCAGGGCATACTAGCTGATGCTATCCGATGCGCGCAGACATCAAAGAAGGGACAAATGAACACGGTTTACGTCCACTATTCCGAGTAGACGGTTCACAACCGTAAGAGTAACACAACCCTTAAGATTATACCGTACACACTGTCAAATTTTTGATTACAGATTTTGAAAAAAGACAACTTTATCATTAGTTCCCATTGATGTATTGCTGTCTATGATGATGATGATGATGATGATGAAAAAACACTTAGTAGTTCATCTTCTGAAACAAATACTTACCTTCAAAAATTTCGACAGTGAATGCAAAAGACCTAAATCATACGATATTAACTAACATAAGGTTTCAAACAATCTGAATGCATGTGTTGTGATGATGGCAAGAGCACAGAATAAAATATACAATTTGTGTTAATCGACACAACCACACATAAACAAACCAAACAATGGATATCTGGATCAAATCAATGCAGCCATCTGAAGGTGCCCAGTTTGGTCAATCGTCTAATTACCAACGTGGGTTTTGCGCTCCCCATAAATATGGGAACTGGGATCTAAGCGAACCCATGCAATGCTCACAGTTAATGAAAGCAAGCAAACGACCTGTTTGCCGTGACTATTGGACAGATCGAACAAGAATCAAAAGCGGACATGACCCGTGTACACCGTGTTCAGCAAGCTTGATCAGTAATCGCAGGAAAGCAGTGCGGAAATTTTTGAAAAATCATCGCCACAAGTTTGTGATGATTAATGTCAATTCCGTTTCAGCGATTAGTCCGTAGTTGGCATCGGTCTAACATTCGTCGTTCTGACAACCGTCTGATTTGTCTGAAACACGAAACAGCCTCATCACTGGAAACCATCGGAGTATCCGAGTATGCAATACAATTCCGTCACCCAGAATACATAAAGTTTCCTTAAAACAAGATGGATAACCTTCCAAACAGAAAAAGCGCCTCACTCTGATCGCTGAAGGCTGAGAGCTGATGAATATTTTTGGCAGATCGTTGTGAACAAGAACCAACTAGCCCGGACGTGGACGTGTGCCTCTTGGCCTGTGTTTGAGAGAACTACAAGAAAGAAACAAAAAATTGGACATGCCAAATAAGCAATCAGTAACAGTTATAAAAAGGCAAACATAAACGCGTGCGGGAAAGCAGTTAGTTTGTACAGCACTTTGTATTTAGGATTAACAGAATTGTGAGGTGAGTGATTGCCTCAATACAAAAATACAATACAATACAATAATGCAGCAGTAGTGATTAGCTAAACAACGCAAACAACACTAAGTGAACACAATTAGACAACCAATGCGAATGCGTCCAGAGTTGAGGGAGAGTAAGCAGGAGAACGAAGAAACACAGGATACCAACTTGGGACGACAGCAAATATTTATGAAGACAATAGGAGAGTGCAATTGGCTTGTGAGGATCGAAAAGGTTTCCGTGGGAGACTGTTCTGACAGCTACATGGTACAGTACACACAAATAAAGGTGCGTAATCTATCCTAGCATAAAAATGAACACGCCGACGTTGTAGACATTGGCCGCACAGTTATACAGCAAACTGCACACACAAGTCCCATTTTAGTGTCTGGATGACACCTTCGTATGCTAAGATACCACTTCTCCGTGACAGTATTTCATGAAGGTATCAAGTAATGCTCTAGATGTCCAATGTGATCCAAACCAAACGGACTGCATCAACAAAATTAGACGAAGAAAGTAAAAACATCACGCTGAAGTTACCAGACTTTGCGAGGGTCTACATTAACAAATTTTCCAGTCGAACGAGGCCAACAAACGCCAGTGGATCACGGGGTGACAGAGCACAGGAAAAACTTAGACAGAAAATGCACCTCAATTTGACGACCAAAGCCATGCCTCAGAAGTGAAAAATCAGCGTTCGCTGACCTGATTCGATGAAGATGCTCATCATTTGCGCCGCGTTAGGTTTCAGTGTCATTTGTGTCTTCACTTTCCGACCGTCTATGTCAGTGTGACCCACTTAGTTTGTAACTATGGAGACAAAAGGCAATATCAGATAAACACATTGAAACACCTTAAATCGACAGGTGGTCATGGAAAAGTTGTATCGGGATACATAAAAATGTTGACAGGACATCTTAAAGTGGGAAGGTTTTAGACCTGACTTACACCAGAAAATGAAAGACTTAAGGCAGTTGTTTAGCATCACCCCCAAGATCCGTTTGTCTCTACTTCAAACTGCAACAAGTATCTGGATGTCTTGCAGTTTAATGCGATTGTAACAAGCAATAGTCGCATAACATCGGTATTTATCTTCCCGTATTCATCGTTTAAAAGCACCAGCGATTAATTTATACTGCTCCTTATTGTTCAACCTTAATCCAATAGTTCACAGAGTCGACAAATACGTAGATAGTCAGGACGAGTTTAGGATCAAAACGCTTATTCACTAAATCGTAGGTTTCACGAACAGTATTTATGACGCCCCGTTGACGTGGATGCACTGAGCCTATCTCATGTTGCTTTGACTCCAAGAAGAGTAAAGTGTCGATCTGAGTGTGAACATCGTGACATTTTATATAAAATTTTGAACTCCTGTAGCCTCTGTAACTAGTGCAGACTTGCAACTTAATAGGTGGAATATGTTCACCTGAATTGGCGGGATACGAGCAAGTTGCAGGCTAATCAATAATTCCTATGCAATTAATAAAAATGACCAGTTATGTGTTGTCTTTTACCTGTTCCACTGTATCAATCTCCCGTAGTTTGCTGGACCTTTTCTTCGACAAATATTTCATGCTGACCACATAAACACCCCTATTGGCTTGATGAACTTTCACTTACTTCACGGACTGATTATACAAGTTAAATTTAGTGGCCGGATTGCTAACAAGAATCTAGTTGATAGGTTCCATCCATTTAATGAAGTGTACGACAAACATTTATTTATTCACAACACCAATCATTTAGATATACTTTTGTGTGCACTTAAGAGTGCAGAACATCAGTCTGTGCAGTGTGTATCTGATCAAACTATATCGATCGTCATTACAAGGACAAGCTCATTTCCAAAAATGTTAGAGAAGTGAAATAAAATTAATCTGTTCGAACACATGCACGCCATCTATCAAAATGTTTCTGAATCCGACTGACGGAGCACACGACCCAATCAAAATACATTGGTTAATCAGTTGATGGCATACTTTATGATTCCTCTAAATGTGCTCTGGGGAACTGTGGCGTAGATCCCGCAATTACGTCACCTGACAGGGACTACGTGACAAGGATAACGACAATCAAATGTGGCAAACACCGCCACATACTTTTTGTGAACCTGCTAAACCCCTGAATGGTAATGCAGGAAGGGTTGCACACACTTATTATACGCTTTACCTTTCAAGAACTCCCCCAGGATTCGCCCCACCAAAACCTTTCAGAAACAAATATTTAGATCTAAAGTAATCTGTAGATGCACTAAACCGTCAACATCCATAGATATACCTTAGTGGCGGACATCAGTCCTAGCTAACAGATTAGAAAGGATCCGATTGGATTCGTAAAACATGTGAGCCAAACTCAACCATGTAAATAATCTAGTTGCAAACCGGAGTACGACGGCATCCTCGTAAGTTGAACATTCATTATCATTCCGCGTTATTCAAACCTTCCTAAACTCAGTCCAGCCCATTCCGTACTATCAGTTTTCATGCCAACCCAAAATCAACGTAATAACGATACCGCCCGTCATAATCGAAGACTGCAATCCCCACTGATAACAACACCTAGATAGTCTAGATGAATGCTGGGACTTCCGAACCTGTTTACAACGATCAAGTATAGTGCTCAGGCGTTTGTGCAAACCGACGGGCAAACAGCTACAACCCGCAAAATGCCATTGACAACGGTCGTCCTATAAAAACCTGTTTTTAAGGATGAAGCAATGCACCGAAGTTTCGATCTTCCCACGTTGATTCATGGATAACATTTTGCATACATCTGTTCAGAGACCACATGGTCTCGGTGGAAGGTCAAGGTGACATTAGAAAGGCGTCGGACATTGGTGTACAGCCTACCTTAATTGACTTGATTGCGGTTAATAAACACCCATCAGCCGTTGGATTGAAAATTTCGGGCAAGCTCAGAATGGACTGCTACAGCAAGCAATATCTGGATGTTATTGCAGAATATTTAACTTAAACATAGTCAAATATAAGTTTCACAGGCATCTAATCAATCTTCAACACAACAAAAAAGTGGTGGCTCTCGAGAGTAAATTGGATGAGCAAGTTAAAGGACTCCAAACTAATGGTGCTGAACGTCTAGCACAATCCTGTGTAGACCACAACCACTTCTGGAGAATACCAACCTCTGGCATTGCAAATTTCCACCCGTCAATGTCATCGTGGTTTCAAATAATTAATATCGACATCGGCTTAACGATGAGGGAGTATAAAGAATTGTAAGCCGATCCGGACCACTTGTTTGGATTTCGACTAACCAATCACATGCGATTAAGCCTATATGCATTTTGGTGGGATTCCACAACGTTGCTGGCAACGACTTACTATGTGAAAACCATTATGATCCTGTAACGCTTAAAAAAAGTAGTCAATGGTGTTAGCCTTGGGCTTGTAAACTCACTGTTAAGAAACATGGAAGCTTTTTGGTGCATACCTACAACTGCATGCAAAGCGCGATTGTCATGCCGTTCAGTTGCTAAATGCACGAAGAAAACCAAGTCTTTCGGTTGGTTCACACCCAATGTTGAACTCATTTTTCTCAAATAATGAAAAAAAAACATCGCCAAAACCTAACAATTCAATTGCTCATTTCAGTTATGAACGCCGAATATTAGATTAAATCAAATAAACGTTCAACTAAAGAAAAATCGACGATGATTTAGACACATTCGTAGATCATGCAGTAGCGTCAAAAAGAATAGATTCTAATAGATAAAAAGTATAAATCAACTGGTGGTTGCTTTAAAAAGAGTTTTGTTCACTCACTGAGAAGATGTGGGTTTACGGTTGCTACCCCCATAGTTCAGCACGATCAACAAAACAAGTGCAAGTGAAAACTTGCATCGGGACTCGCAGACTCCAATCCTGTTGACACAGCACAGCTAGAGTATCTCTGTTTATTACTGTCTCATAGTGGTGCGCCTACATATTCATCTTAACTGTTCCTTTCGTAATATTGCAGGAGGTGCGTAACCAGATTTGGCATTGATGAATAGGGCGATGGTCGAAACAGTTATCCTACATCGTACAACTCTTCAGAAAGTGCGCTCTCCAAGTCAGTGTGACACGGTGTGTTGTCAAGTATCAGAACAGACCCGACGAAGATGTGCTGATCACCTTCTGGTCTAGCAAAGTTCGCAACCATCACTTGCAATCGTTGGTGTTGTATGCCCTCTGCCTTATCGTACAGCTCGCTACCGACCTTGATGTCATAGCTCTAATCAAATAGAGATTACGACCTCGACTATCTTTTACGGAGATGTATGCACTCGTTTCTTTAAATGAGTGTCCGAACAACCTCGTACAGAAAGAACTGAAATTCGTTTCTATGCCCCTTAAAACAGACTGGATCCGTACATTTCAACAGTCGACAAACAAACATCCCCACCAGAGCACCATCATCATCATCATCCATGAGCCTGACCAAAAGGTACTGTGGCTCGAATTACCTATCAGAAAAAATTCTCCTTGATGGCAGTACTTTCTATTATTCTAGCAGGCCGTCAGCTCGATCGCAATGCTATGCCTCCAAACAAGCACTTCCAACATCCACCACATAACACCGGATCGCACTTCAATGGTTCCCAGTCCGACGGTTCGCATGGAGTTGAAAAACAGCCCGCTATGTGAGGAACATAAGGTGTAAGGAAACCGAACATTGTCAACTAAAGCTATGGAAAGTTCAGCTGTCGGCTAGGGACGCACAGAAGAAAAAAACATTGGAACGACAAGCTAACATAATGTTTGCAAAAGAGACATCGATTCAATGGACCGGGTTTTCTCGAAGGACCGTAGGATGACGAACCCAAGGTTTCCTTGATATAAGACGCGAAGCATAAAATAGCAGATTTATGGGGAGGAGATTAAAAAGAAGGCTAACATTATAATGATTCACGGGTATCTCTTATATCAAATAAAATGCGTTGGTGCTAGAACGATCCAAATCCTGGACGTAGGACATTTCCCTTCATCATCGCCAACCCTCCGTCCAGATTAAACCGAGCAGTGACTGACATAGTTAATAGACATGTAGCCAATCATCGCGTGGAACCGCGTCAAAGTGAATCGTCGGTTGAGAAATGTTTCAGTCCCGGTGTACATTTTATTTCCAATAAAATGCGGGTAGTTTGTATTACTTTGTTGCCTGATAAACTTGGGGACGATGGAAGCCTCTTGTGTCCAGAGTAACATGACTGTCTCAATGATGCGGGCTTTATAACAATTATGAACTCCTTTCTTAATGTTAACACGTGTTTGTCCACATTTGCTTATAATGACGCAGACCACTTAACGGAAGCTTGTACAGTCGAAGTAGTCGCAAGATTTTCCTAATAATGTGCATGTCCGATTAGTTAGCCGGGCAAGTAGAGTCGAGTTCCGGTTTAAGTGGTGTCTTCAAGATCACGACACAGTGATACTTATTACTGTGGTGTGGTTCTTGAAAACCGAGATACCGCCAATCCAGCGTCCTGACTGATCTGTTCTAGGCGTACCCGCCTCAACTTGCCACCCAATATGATGTGCTCATTTAGCTGGCCACTGAGGTGATGACTAACTCAATTCAGTCTGGATTTGGCCGTTCGCAAATAGCCTTGAAGCAGTACGCGTGTCTTACGTAGTGAGTAGTTTTTCGATTCCATGTAAAACGACAGGGTTTAAAAGCACAGAGGCGAGATACTGTTGCGCAATCGAAACCCTGAAGTTACTGGCTTTCTGCAAAGCGATGCTTATCCGAACTTACCAACCGACGTTATATGCACAAAAGTGGTTACGACAACCTGGTCATGATTACATAATACTTGTTATGCTTGTAGACATATCTAGGCCACGTTTGTTCTTATCTATATGATGTATATAACTAGCATGTTTTACGTTTGCGACTGATGAGAGTAAATGAAATGTTAACATATCGCAATGTCTTCTTTCTGCTCTGATGAAGTGGTTAAAAATAACTCAGTGTTTCCGACTTACAAACAGTCGCCAAAATTCTAGATTCTCAGTTAGGTACATGATAAGGGGGTACCTGACAGTCTCTTGACAGTTATGCACTGACCATCTAAGTAGCGATCAACCGTTGCCATCAATAAATTCCCAAACCCAGTTTTGACGTACATCTTCACAAATTGCAGTGTAATCGTTGGATTCACAAAAATCGATCCCAGTAACACGTAATTTTCTAATTCAGATAAAACTCTGTTTCTGTTTCTTTTCTGCGAGAATGAGCTGCATAGCTAGTGCATTCCACATCCAGCCACTTATAAACGGTATTACACTTCAAACCGTTCAGGAGAGCAACCGTGTTCTAGTCATCGCCCGTTTCGAAAGTTTCGGTAATACGTCCGTACGTTTCGAAACCGCTGAGTGAGAAAATTCATCAAATGGGAAGAAAACTCACACAGAGGGTGCGTTCACATTTATTTATAAATGTTTACGAGCTCGAAAAAAAAACTGAATCAATCGCTATTGGAAAGTGACGTACTTAGGTTGAAAACAAAATAGGAAGTCTAACTGGGAAAGCAATAGCACATGTATGTTCACAAGCGGAATAGAGGGATGAACTAGGGGGAGTAGCTGAGTGCTCACTTCAGATTTCAATACGAGTTCCCACTGACGTATAGGACCTAGAGGACCGTAATCAGTAACCGCCGAAGGTGGAGCCCAGGAACCAACATTCCAGCCGATTGGTAACCACAGAAGTAAATTCACGTAGACGTGTGGAAGAGACTGACAACTATAGTAAGGCGAAAAGTTGACATCAGAAAATGAAGCATTTGTGATTTTGCAGATATCACAATTGCATGGTTTGTTCATTGCGAAAACGATTATCAAAACGACTGTGGCAATATCACAAGCAAAGCCCATCTAAATACAGTTACACCGATGAGAATGAATGCGGCATGATATATGAAAGTGGTAAGGATTTAAAGGACTCAATGCCATTTCCATTCGAATCGACGAGGTGACGAGAAGCATGAACGTGACGTAAAATTTCAATACTGAGAACACCGAACAGTTCGATCTCGTGAATGACACTCATCAAGCAGATCCTATCTCTAAAATGATGCCAAAACATTGTGTGATAAACGCAGTAGTGTTAACTTCGTTTCCAACACATTCAAGATACACAAAAGTATCACTATCCTGAAAAGCAGCCAAATAAGAGAAAAATCAATGAATTTTCTACGTCATCGCGAAGGTATCGATCATATTCACACTGCAACATCAACGTTCCCATTTCCAGCCAACGGTAGGTTTTGAGATAAAGGTTATTTTGGACTCGTCTGTCTATCACTTTCTAGGGTTGTCCAATTCGTGGAGAAGTAGAGGAAAGATAAGCTGCCTTGATGAGATATTTCTGAGTAGAGTGCGCACTCATCGGCAGTTACTTCCAAGTAACATGCCCCATTTTCTAGTATGTAACAGATGACATATATTCCAAGGGTCCCGGAATGGAACTTCCGTCAAGTGGTAGACTGACATACATCGAGTAAACAAACGACAGTATTCGAAAAAATTTATGTGCAAATAACACTCATCTTTTGAATGAGAGGGATGGTTCATGTGAAGAAAAAAGGTTGTAATTTGAAAGAGTAATGTCGTCATAAAATTGAGCAGTTTTGGATCGACAATCACCGTTGCAAACAAGCGATGTAAGGTAATTGACCGGTTGACCTACTGGGATAACGCCACATCACCGACTTCTAATATGACATGATAAAGTGCCCATGAGAATAGCGAAGGTACTTAGTGCACTCGTAAACCTCAGTCACCCGTAATGTCACAAGGAATCAGGATAGTCAACCAAGTGGAAGGTTATCCATACGTGTATGGCTGAATTTACTTTACAAGATGGTGATGTGGCGTATGCACATACACATTAGCTCTGACGGTGAAACTGAATATGGGCGAAAAGAAACAGGTTAGCACGGTCAACGACAGGCAACGTTTATTCTGACATCCAGTTACGTAGCCGGTAACGGATCCCAGGGTGAACGTAGGACATCAAAAAACCCGGTTCTTACTCCGTGATATAAAATGTTTCAACAAGCTGTATAAGGATTCGAGTTTAGTCAACCGGATAATCGGGCGGGTTAACTCAGTGTCATCCGGTGCGCCTTCAGAGTGTGTAGTGAGAAACAGTTTTTTCACGGAAGATGGCTATAAAATAAGCGGGCTTTTCCAAAGAGTCACGCACAACGAATGGTAGTACAACTGGGGAATGCTGGATTAACAGAATGAGCAGCTGAGTCTCTTACAAAATGCCACACAAGCATTTGGACGGAACTGTGATAGAGCACGTTATTCCACCGCGGAAGAGTTCCAAATGCCTCCGACGGGGGCACATGAATTCCCGAACAGCGTGCGTCCGTATGTGGACACTTATGATATTCACCAACCGTGAGTAAATCCTGTGAGATGCACGAGTCACCATGATAATCGCCGACCTTAATAGGTAGGAAAGATGTGTCAGGCATCTTGAGTAGCTGGGCCATACTCAAAGGACGTGCAAACCAATCTAGTTACCAGCTCGTAGTCGCGAAGATAGGTGTCGTATCAAACT
>LOND01002718.1:43365-64112 GCA_014220965.1 Paragonimus kellicotti | reverse complement strand
TGAGGTATTCGCCAAGTGTTGAGAATACTCTCACCTCCGGCTTGATAATCCACCACACTCGCCCCCCTTTAAAGAACTTGCTGCGAGTGTGCCAGGGTGCCAGGTGTGCAGCATTGATCCATCGCCCGCGAGGACCTTGGTTAATTTGGAAGCTCGTATTCCTGCAGTTCGTGACGGTAAATGGTCCGTTCCACCGCCTTCTAAATTTTCCTGCGCCGGGGCCGGATGTTTCTGGTCGACCGTAGTCTCTTACTTTCACCTGGTCTCCGATCCTGAACGGGCGCCATTTTGTGTGTTGTGCCTCACGTCGTATGCTTGCTTATTTCGGCGTTGTCTTTCTATTGTCCGTTCAAGCGCACGGTGTTCCATGTGTTGTCGTTCTTGCGGCACTAATTGCCCCTCTCTGTCTCTGGACACGCAGACATCCAAGAGAATTCTTGGTTCCCTCCCGTATGTCAGTTCAAATGGCGAACTCTCGGTTGTTGCATGCTTCGTCGTGCGATATCCAAACAAAACATCCGGCAGTCCCTCTTCCCAGTTACTACCTCTGCTATTCAGCCATTCCTTCATTGTCCGATTGAACCGCTCCGTCAACCCGTTCGTTTGTGGATGGTACGGCGATGTTCTCAGGCGCTGTATCCCCCAATTCTTCAACATCTCTTGAAATTGCCGCCCCTCAAAACACGGGCCCTGGTCCGTGATAACTCTGTGGGGTACTCCAAAGCGAGCCAGGACATTGTTCACAAAAACGTGTGCAACCGTTCCGCTCGTTTGATCTGCCGTTGGAATGGCTTCCACCCATCGCGTAAAATGGTCAATCATAACAACTATGTAGCGATTTCCATTTGGACTTGTTGGGAGCGGACCAAAAATGTCTATGCCCCAGGTGTGCGCGGCTTCCTCTGTCACGATCGACTGCATCGGCGGTGTTGTCGTCACTGTCTCTCGGTTCTGTTGGCAATGGGGACAGGCTCGAATGAAATCAATCACATCTTTCCGCATCGTGGGCCAAAATACCCTTCGCCGCAGCAGTTCGAACACGCGTTCTCGTCCCATGTGAACATCTGTGTGTGCCAGTCGAATCACACGTTCCCTCTGGTCCACCGGAATAAATGGCAGCCTTCGAGGTCGAAGCCCCTCTGCACCTCCACATCGATGACGAGCAGACCGTTCTCCAGGTGTAGCCGGTCCCAGATCTGTAACAGATCGTTCAGTCCGAAGTCAACGTCTTGGGTTTGGTACCTGCCAGTAAATGTTCACATATTTGCGTGTATATTGACCTAGATTCCTTTATCGCAACCAAACCTGCGCACACGAGATATCGCTCACGACAGGCCAGCTCACTTTCTCTGCCCTCCGTCCCGACAGTACATCAGGACAACCTACCACATTCAGTCCAGCTACTACTGTACCATGTAAGCTCAACCTGAACCTCCCTCCCGCCTCAACAATGACCCCCATCGAGCCATTCCCAGTCCGCAGCCGATCCCCTTCCAGCCGATCAGCACACCAATCGAGTTTCGTGGTCACTCAGGCTCCGACATGAAAAGCTCCGGCATCCTATTCACACAAATAGCTCCACTTTCCACACGACCATCATCACCGAATACCGCCTAGCATTCCTTCTCCGTGATGAACTACTTTCCTCTCTGCTCTCCGTTCCATTACTCGCGCTGACTCCATATTTCCCCGACCGTTGTCAAATAACTGCCCTCCAGCATATCCCGACTATCACCTTGCACAACGACACCATTGAATAGCTCATCAAGTTATGGGATCTCCGTCTAAACACTCGTCGAAAGCGGTAGCTCCTGCCTTGATCTCGTGAACGCCACCTCAAGTCCTCATTCAACAAATTTCTTCCTCCTCAAGCAGACTGATCACAGTGATTGCTTTTCTTGGGAGAACCTGCGTAAATTTTCGAATCCCAACCGACCATTCCCAGAACACATCTCATGCCGATTCGACTTCTGTGTTGAAGTCTCCCTATGGGTAACTTCTCCGCAGTGGTTGATTTCTCCATTGCCAACGTGAGTGTCCCAAGCAACGATTTAGAACTGATACGGCCCTATCTGCACTTTCTTAATCTATCTCAGTCTTTTAGGCCGCTGCTTTATCCAGTTGCAACACCGCTCAGCAATCTGTCTACGTCACTCCCTACTCTCTTAGAATACCCACCAATCGTATCGTCTACCGCTATTCACGCGATATACCTCCCTTCCTTCTTCCAGAACATGCGAGTAAGAGACGTCTGAATAGCGCGAAGCATTGACACAACCAAAACCGATCCCATCCTGAGTAATCTTTACGCTGCCCCTTCTCCACACAAAAGACAGTCTCGCTCGTCCTTCGGCTCCCCACCATATGGTCACCAGTTGCCAGCTAACGAACGACTAGTCTATGAGGTACAAGAACTCTAGCTTCTCGTGCACTCCCAAAAGAATCTCCTCACTAATGCTCCCGGGAACGCCTCACCACCCTCTTGATGTCACTCGGTCAGCTCTCAGAAATCGACAACCAATAATCGGCCTAACACACACTACGTCACACAACTGTGACCGAAATGGCCTGCCATCAGTCACGAGAATAACAAACTCTATTCACTTTCATCCCACACATCTCCTATTACAACTCATTCTCCACTTCCGGCACATCACTTACCGGTACTTCTGACTACACCGCGTCTGCGGCAATATCTCCATTCGGCTGTAGGTCAATCGGGTGTTCCATCCATGTACAAAATCCGTATTGATCATCTGCGTCAGTAAACAGTTCAGCAAACTCATTAACACATTGCCTGATGGCAGGATCGAACTCTGCAGGGATTCACTGAGACGCTGCCACCTAACGGCACATCTGCTCGTTGGTCTCTTCACGGTGGAGCTTTACGACATCGCCATCAACGCGCAACTCGTTCCTCTCCAGATCTATGTTTGCTTTCAGTCGACGTAGCAAATCAGCCTTCAGTCGTTAGCAAATCAGCGACTATTATCGTTTCTTTCACATTGTCAATCACTAACGTTGCGTGGCGCAGCCTGATACCACCTATCTGGATTTCAACGTTCTGAGTCCCCAGTGCCTTTAACGCCGTCCCTCCGACCGTAACTACATGCCAGTTACCGGACCTAACGGGCAATCCTCGTACTCTGCCTGTAATCGACGCCCCCGCCCCCGTATCTACTATCGCACTCTTTTGTTCACCCTCGATCAGGACTTTTACCCGTGGAACGCCCCCACGATAACCCGTTACCACCGAAAAACAAGGATGAAAACGTCTGTTAGGGCACTGGCGGGCAAAGTGTCCCACCCCATTACAAACAAAACAACGATTACGGTGAGGTTGCTCACGTACTCGTCTGACTTGGCGTTCTCTTGATTGCACGTTCATCTTCAAGCCTTCCATTGCCTGCGTCAACTGCTCCACTTTCTCTTCCAGCTCCTTGACTTCCAGCCGTCCGACTCGCATCCGTACGGGTAGACGCTGTGCAATCCCGACCAGTCGTTCCATGTCCGTGACCCCACAAGATTCAGCCATCCTAACGCTATCCTGCAGCTCCGGCGGTAAACTTTGGATAAACCGCTCCCTCACCAATCTATCCTTCGTTTTCTCATCTGCCTCCGGTAAACCCAACGTCAATTGTCGCAATAAGTGCTGATAGTGAACGAGGGGGTCTTGAGTATCGCAAAATCCGGCACCATAAAAACGATCCATTGCCCGTTGTCGGTCTTGTTCCTTTGTAAATTCTTGAATCAGTGCCGCCCGTGTCTCTTGATACGACGTTGCGGTCTTTATTTGTTTGCACAAGGCATAGACAGCTTTTGCCCGTCCGGTGAGCAGTGTTCCCAATGCTGTCAAAAGTTGTGCCTCGCTTTTCAATCCGTTGCACGCTGCAATTGCCTCAAATTCCGACAGCCACTCTTCCACGTCTCCGTCCGCAAATTGGTTTGGCCATGGCAACTTCATTGCGTTGTGTTCAGGGCACGGCACCAGTGTAGCGAGAAGGCGTCCAATAAAGCACAATCTTTATTGTCCAACACGCTAGTTACCACGCTGCGCACGCGCTCGCGTTTATGAGTCATCAATCCAGTCCACAACACGTCCAGGTTTCCGTTCACGCGTCGTGTGCACTTCTGCCCGGTTTACGTGTGTGATCGGCGCCTTCTACCGGGGGGTTTTCGCCTGCCACTCCTCGCCCGTTAATCCGATCCTGTTGAGCGATAGCTCGTCCGGTCGCTCGTGTTGTCCGCAATCTATCCACTGTGGGTTTTGACCGTATTCCGCGACCGTGTCGAGATATTCCCTTGAGTGTTGGAATAACGGCGCCCCGATCAGGCCATCCGTCTTATTTTGCCTGCCGTGCCTCGCCCGTTGGTCCGATCCAGTCGAGTGATGACTCATCCGGTCGCCCACGTTGTCCCCGATCTGCTCGCTATGGCTTTTGGACGGACCTCCCCGCGTTGAGGTATTCCGCCAAGTGTTGGAATACTCTCACCTCCGGCTTGATAATCCACCACAATATGACAATCAGCTTCTGTTACGCGTAGACGTCATAAGCACTTGCTTGATCGCGAATCAACCTGAAAATGAGCTTCCATTGTTAGTTTCAATAATTTGACCCTAAACCAGAGAATATTGTAGAAACGAATTGGTGGCGGATTTCTGTGCAAATTCATGCCTCACCTGTTCCAATCAGTATTTCCTTAGTTTCCATGTTGAGGCTCAGAAACTGTAGCCAAGCAGCCCAAATTATTCCGTACTCACAAGCTTTGAGCTATTTGTGCAGATTGGTTTAGTCTTCCCAATATTGCATCCCTGGATCTTTTCCCAACTGCGTTCATATATCTTATTCTCTGTCGCTTGAGGTTATATTACTTTCGCTTTTGTTTCGCCGTTCACAAGATCCCCCAACAATTCACTAGATGACTCCAATCCTGGATTGTTCTATCGCAGACTCTGTCCGAACAGTCAGGGATTTTCTTTGTGTATGAATATCACATGTAGGTTTCTTCCAGTAGAAAGCGTTGCTTCTCAGCATTTGTTTTTGGACCAACATGGATCAGGCAACACAACAGTCCAGATGTGTAGACGGCACTCGGGGAGCCAATCCAATTCTGTCGTCATAAACTCATTCGCCTTGCCGTACTAAATAGCGCCTGTAACTGGGTTGCCTGATTAGCCACGATCGAGGATTCGTACGCCTCTCTACATGTCCTCGAATTGCCAACAATGTTTCGGCGCTGCCTTCTAATGCAGCATCTAATCAAATATGCAACGAACTACATGGGATTATTGTAGATTGAATGATACGATTCACAATTATCGAATTCATGGGCATGCATTTAGTACACCTGACGGTTCTCCTATGTCCATGCTCACGTCACAGAGCATTCTACATCCAGTTCAATCAGACGTAGTCTGCACTGGTCAATAGATGATCCACAGACGACCAGAATGTGAGTGAATTAATCGATCGCAATTCTTGTCTACCACAATCGGTTGTGCATAGTAGCGTATCTTCTGTTTCAACCCATGCTGGCTGACCAAAACTCTTGAACAGGAGAACGAATGCAATGTCTTTCAGACACGGTATTATCCGAACTAGTGTGATGCGCATATTTTGGAACTGGTGGGATCGCAATTTGATAAGATGAAACGTTTTGGTAACAATTGCTATTCAGAACAGATGATACGATTGCAACGAGTGGTCCTCACCTGATTTTTAAACGGACATTATACCTACTCGTGAAACTTCTGCTGTCAGACCATTCTACACGATTGTTGGCACGATTTTTCTCACTTCTTTGTTCATGTCGTTTCTCAGGGGAATCGTTCCAATAAAACTGTACTGAACGTGAATTTGTTTCAGTTGAGTGTCAGTGGGTTCTACCTACTGATGTGTGAACGCAAAATCATGCACATCAATGCAAGATTGTCTGTTCGAAAACGTACATCATCTCATACTCACTCACTCGTTCAACATTGACGGACTGGAGTCGAAGGTTCACAACGTAACTCGTGTTGTAACAAACAGATGGTAATTATAGATACAAGCAAGGCGTTCGGGGTCATTATTGTAAATTCAAAGTATACTATGCACAGCTTTCGTTTAGTAACTTGAGCATGCTAAGATCACACACATTGTGAACAATTATGCAACACAATACCTCAAAGCAGACACACTACGAATATCAACCATTAACCACATACTGGGTCGAACTGAAGTTTGTTACATCTTCTAATACGCAGTCAGACGACAACTGATTCCACTTACTCCACTACTGTGGAGGAAATACAAAGCTACACACGCTCGTTCTTCAATGTCTTGGTATGAAAGTCAGATTCGGATAGAGGAGTTCCAAACGTAACTAAATCGGCAGAAAACTCCTGATCCAGCTGGCATGTTCCAAATCGAAATTACCTGAGATGAACGATACATTTCTTTTCTGAAATAGTAAACTCAGTTCAATCAAGAATTACTTCAATTGTTCCAATGTTTACCACCTACTCGAGAGTTTTGTAATACTTTGGATACACTTAGATATGGTTGACTGACAACATCATTTTTTGGCAACCCGTTAGCAATCTCAATTTCAACCATCAGGCGGGAGCAGTCCCGATGTACTGCACGTGATTCTTATGAGCTGGTAAAATGCAACAACTGGCATGTTCCCAATCGAAATTGACTTGAGATGAACGATACATTTCTTTTCTGAAATAGTAAACTCAGTTCAATCAAGAATTACTTCAATTGTTCCAATGTTTACCACCTACTCGAGAGTTTTGTAATACTTTGGATACACTTAGATATGGTTGACTGACAACATCATTCTCTTGGCAACCCGTTAGCAATCCTAATTCCAACCATCAGGCGGGAGCAGTCACGACGTACTGCACGTGATTCTTTGGTGATTTGAACGGGCGAAAAACTATTTCGTGAAATATTAACTTCATTTATTAACGAGCCACTTGCTGTCTTGCACGTCATCATTGCATCAGGTTTACGTAATGTCTACAATCAATGGGGTTCGCAAAACAGTGGTCTGGAAGCTCGTCCAGTTTGTCGGAGCAACATCAATGCAAAGAAAGATGGCAGTTTTATTGCCGACAGTAAGCACAACCGATAAGTCTACTCGTGTTGAATCATCTACCTGGGGAGGCTGAGCCAACATGTTGCATTGTGCTATGAGGTGATCATGGCATATGGGAGTGGTGGTGATATGTAACTATTATGTTGGTTTCAGAATCTGTATAAACGTCACACAAAGCAATCCAGGGGAACGTCGTTTCGAATATTTCGGTAGTGAGCAGTTCTCCTAAGTCATATATGACGTCTTCTGGTCTATCGAGATTGTATCTGATCTCAACAGACATCTATCAGCGGATCAAACTACGTGTGTTTGTTTCGTCATTTATCCCGTTAGGGATGTCAGTTTCAGTAGTTGATGCATATTGATTGAATCCAAGCATGCTGGCCGGTATGCACGATTTATATCCGTGATCGTCAGATAAGATATCTAGGGGTGATGCTAGGTGCCTCCAGTGGTCTGTCATGCTCTGGTTGGATAACAACATCCTTCTGAAGCAGGCACAATGTGCATGATAGTGCACCTGCGCGTGCGTTCTCCAACTTCCTTCAACCCCAGATCATTTATGAAGTTCTAGGTACTTGACCCGTTCAAAATGTGCAGCGACTGAAGTATTACGTTCATTCAAGGGTGTTTTCTGTTGCGGTGCCATTAGCGTTTTGATGTTATTTACGGTGTGGTGAAAACCATCCAACAAACGGGATAGGACAGTGTATTCGAGGTGAGTGTATCAGGTTTTGAAGTCGTCCTCGTGAGACTTCCGGATCAAACGAAAATACCGATTAGCACAAAACTATCTGCGATTATTCTTATATCATCTCAACACTGCAGGTGCCCACATCCGCATTACTTCCGTCATATTATCCATCAATGTGAATTGAATGTGTTTATATCAGCTTTCTCTCTTTTATTTCGGCAAGGTTTGTCTGAGAGACAGTGCGACACAATGGATTATGCGGTTTATTTTCGATTAGGCAACAGGTAAGTTGCTCGATGCATAACAAGCTACGGAACACAATCTGGTTCTATTATGAGGTAACAGCTGATCAATAAGTTCTAAACGTTCAGCCGAGTTACTGTAAGGAAATATTTTGCATAAACGGTGGGAACAGTGCACAGGCTTAGTGGGTTCGAGTTTAACGCACGAGATAAGTGAGAATCCTATTGCTTGCAAAGATTCGTTTCTCGCAGACTGCGCGCATTTTGTGAGAGTAAGCGACCAATCGTATTTCATGCAATGTCGATACGCATGGTGTGCTTACATCACCAGGTGAATGTTAATATTATATTGAGGCCTAGGTACTGCGTCACAAACGTGTCTTCTGGTCAATGTGGTGTCCATCAGAGTCTACTACGACACACCAAGCAGTGCGCACAGAAGCTTTTGTTCAAACACCGTAGTTGCCAAGGCTTGTCGTCGTTAAAAGAAGTGAGTCAGCACTATGGTGAATATGTCGATCACTCCAAGAGGACATTTGAGTTATGAACAATCCTGGCTCAACAACCATTGTCAAATTAATCGTGGTATAATTGGCCCAAGCATGGCGCAGTCTGAATGAGCTTTGCCACGTTTTAACCTCTGATTGGAAACTAGTCGTCTAACATGAGTTCGAAAGACAGCAAGATGCAGAGGTGTTTTTTGAGCAAATACTACTTCCTCATCGATGATCTAAGACAAGTGGTCGCGCACACGACGTTTTACAACCGGCAAAATAATCCACAACTTCAACAGCGACTTGTTTCTGACGGTGTACACAACCATGTGTTCACATAAATATACTATGCGACAGCACAACTACTTCTATACCTCCCTCTGACTGTTTGAATGAAATGTCTTACAGATTTAGTAGGACAATACCACATCGAGGCCCATCAACCTCAGTTGATAACCACAACTGAGAGGCACTCACTGTGATTTTAGTCAAAAGGAAAAGCAGAGAAAGTAGGATTTGAAGATGGTCCGTCCTGGAACGATAAATGTAAGCTCTCCATCCAGGTTACAACATTGCCGACCGACGTATTGTATTAACTGATCAGGATATCAAATGCACACGTTCAGTTAACCGGCGGTTGTTGATGACACCTGCAATAAGAAGCTGCATTGGAACTGCCCTAGTTGTATTGGAGCATTGTTGTAAAATGAGAGATTCTATGTCTATCGACGTGACCGTCGGAATGTAAAACAACCGTAATGAGATCTATTTTGTCCCAACGTTTTGCTTTCGTACGAGTTTGTCATCCGTCAATGTGACTCTATGGTTTCACTAGTGTGGAAACATTGGAGTTCGCGTATTGAACAGGTTATGGATAGTATTTCCATACAGCAAACTGGGTTGTTTTTTTCGAAAGTGCTCATACCGATTCGTCGCTCACAGTGTGAAGTTGACAATTTTGTTCGTAAACACCACATGAAAACTATAATATCTGAATCTCTCGAATATTTTGAACTGAAATTGACTTGTCGAGTGGTCAACGTGCGCGTCACCTGCGTTCTCAGTGACGTGATTTTGCACGGTCGGATTCATGACATCAGTCACATAATGTCGGATAGCAGTAATTATCGGGCAAGTAAATCACTACCCACAAAATAGTTTGGCTAACTGTTTGTGTACAACAGTGTGGTCGTGCTTGCTGCCAATTCGGCGAGATGGAGTTCAGATCACCGGTTCCAACATCCTGCTCAAAACGTCGAAGCTGATTCAGTGAGCCTGCACTATACATTACTGAAAAGCCTATTACGTATGAAGCAGACAACTGAATATCGGTTTCAACTTATCAGTCGAAGAGTCATCGTTTGTTCATCCATCCTAGACAAATCCCGGTTGGTTTACCGTCAGTGAACATTGACGCACACACATGTGCATAACATGTTTGTTTACAAGAACCACGACATGTCGTACACCATTCATTTGAGCTCGGTAATATCGGTTGGTATGGTGCTCTCAGTCAATTACACATCCTTGTCAAAATTATGCTATGGATGAAGCTGGCGACAACGCCACAGTTCTCATTGAAATCAAATTTTGAATTGTGAACTACTCATCCTATGTTGTACTCATTGTTGGGTGTTTCAACTTCACTTGAACCACTGACCTATACGATCGAATCTCTCATCTCACGTCGTATGAGAGCCGTAACACAATGATCGACATTGGCTGCATGAAAATTCCGTCTGAACTTCAGTCTGCTCTCTGGTAAGGCGAGCGGTTTCATCACTGCGTCATAAACGTTGTATAATTTACGACGAAATTATTCCAATGAAACTCACAACGACACTGTATTACCTGTAAATCTCTGTCTGTTCAGTAAGTTTTGATCATGAAGCCAGTGAACGGAGTCACTTGCTCGTTGAAATAAACGATCCGATTGATGTTCTAGAATACCGTCACAACATACCCGCAATACAGTCAAACGTACTCGTTTTGTGAATATTTCGAAATTGAGTCAAGTCACCCCAACCAAGTAGATCGTGTAGCCTTCTCTGTGTGGCTTCTGTTAGCTCACTGATTTTCTGACTGTAATATTGTAGACAGGGTACCATACAGTAGCGCACCAGTCTAATCTCCTTCAGGGAATTGTAAATAAGTTAACTCATTTTTCGTCTGTCTGCGCGAAAGCATGTCAATTATTGATCTATTGCTATGACGTCCGAGTAAATCGTTGATGCGTCTCTTGTCGGCCAGCGTTTGGCCGTCAACAGTGTAGACGACCGGGGGCGGTAAGACAGATGGCAGTGATTTGATGGTTATAACTATTCGGCTGCGTTGACTATGAATTGACTGCATTCAGGCTGACACAAGTAAGCAAAATCGATACGGAAGTTGTCCAACCGGAGCGACCTTACCTCCACTTATAGCTCGGTCATTTGTTTGCAAGATTTGGACACCAAATGTTTGAACTGTTGTGTTCAGACCTGCTTGTTGACACTCCTTTCTTCTCCTTTGCCTTCCACTTGGGCTTGGCCCTCCATCCATGGTTGTATGGCAGTCACGCATCCGTGTGAGCAACTAATGTAGCGCTGCCGAGGATGATTACAATGATCGGTGATTATTGACCAAGTAGCCATTATCAGTTTAAACTGGAAGATATATTCAGTTCGTTTCATCATTGTTTCAGAAGAATGAAGAACGGGTTTGAGTGGGACACGTTCTGAGTGAGGGTTAATTCTCACAAGAGCCTCCTCTGCGATGTTATGGATACTGTGAGAACCTTGCAACAGTGTGAAAATTCGAGGGAATGAATGCAGAATACATGCGTCCAAATTAGCGACGATGAGGAGGTTCAGTTATGAATCCTTTCAAAACAACATTCAGAAAGTGTGTCGCTCGGTTTGACCTCCGAAGGGTGACCATTAGGAGCATCCCTATGGTTATTAATACCTGTCACAAATCCATCCCACAGCTGACTCAATGACTTGTAATCGTCGAGGCAACTGTCTAGTATTGAAATAAATAAATCACTTCAAGCCTTATGCAAAATTGTACTTGAACGATATAATCGGGCGATCGAATGCTGTCAGGTTGTGAGGAGAAGAAGAGAAACAGAATTAGACGAACTCTTCTGAAATGGTCGCAAGATCCCAGTGAAGATTCGTATAACCAAGTTCTCGGTTGTTGAACTCAGATAGAAATCTTCCATTTCGATATACAAGCATCCCATCATCAGTGGTGGTAAATATCAACTGCAATATTTTGAACACAGAATGGACCATATAGAGTGGTTAGAATGCCACAACTGTCATGGAACCGTGAAGCAGAAGAGAAATAACAGCTGCAGTTTGAGGATATGAGAGAGCGAAGATACATTAATTCATTCATGAAAATCGAAAAATGCGGTTTGATGGCGTTAGTTGGCACGAATATTTCTTCATTTCTCCAGCACTAGACTTTTGTCCATATTACTAACATTCTGTGTTTCTATCTCATCATGCCAAGTTAGTTATACCGTTTGAAGCGAGCAATCTATCTCCGATACGTTAATAGGCTCATGTCGTATAAATTGCCTAACATATGATTAGCTTTGCACTGTTGAATATGTTACTATGAAATTGAGTATTTCTTTAGTCCGTGAACGAAAATATGTGTGCAGTACGGTCATTCAGGCCGCATGAAACGTGAGCATAATAACAGGCTTGTTTGCAGCAACAAATTGTGCAGATCAGGATTACGAGGGATGTCATTGTTTACGCCTCATGTTTGGTAATGGAGTTTAAAACAAGAAAAACCAACATCTATTTGTTCACAATTTATTGTCATTGGATTCTTTGTTAGAGGTTAACCGTCAACAACATCAGATAAAATAGATCAATTTTGTTGAACAACATACGATTTGGATTGGGGGATTTATTGCATGGGGAATCCAGACTACATTTCGAAAACGAAAGTGAATGATCACGATAAAGACACTTGGCCATGTTCGCCGGAGGTAGAGCATCCATTCATCAAGCCTGAAATTGAAGATGTTATTTTGGAATTATTCTGCTTCCAGGCTCATGCAAATTTCGTGCTCAATTGCCTGTTTCACTGATTTGATTGGATGCTTATTGAGACTCTCACCGTGCGTTTTTGAATGTAGAGAGAATTTTATTGGGGACATTTTTTCTTCTTTGCGTGTATTTGATCGCATGTGAACACAACTGTGTCATTATGTTAGTTCATAAAATTATAGGAATTTTCAACACATACAGATCAAGATATCGGCAGATGCACTCATGTGTTCATGTTTTACACTGCACGCTTAAGACAACGTCGTTTCACAGAACAGTATTTTGTGGTCAGTGAGATAACGTTGTATGCGACGTTACACAGGGGAATACCCGAGTGTTTCACATAGCTAAACCTTAGTTTGTATAGAGGTTATCCGAATGAAACAGTTTTCGATTAAGCCATCATTTATGGGTTGTATAGAGCGCATTAATTATCATGTCATAAAATGTGCCGTTGTTGAAACAAACTCAAGTTTTCAAAAGTGACTCATTTTGCGGAACAGTTTGAGGTAAGCAAGTGATGAATATGGAGATCGGTGTGACATAATGCACGACATAAGTTTTCAAGACAGGTGAGTTGCATCGAGTAGTTGGGAATTTTGAAATGTAGACAAAAGTAACGCTATAGAGCCTACCAAATTGTTTTGATGTAAATATACATGGCTGATGAATGTCAATTTTCTTCTATCTGAAGATAACATAACACAACTGTTGACACAAAATCTTGATAAACATCTGTATCTTGTTGTGAACCACAACACGCAACTTCGTGACTATTCATCTTACACATTCGATACAGGCGAAGTCCCTGCAGTCAGTGTCCTAAGAGTTCAAGCTCCCCCATTTGACATAAAGCCAGATCAAGCATTTGGTCGTGTGATCATCTGAAGAGTTCAGCTTTAATGGTTTACTAGTGTCTATTCACTGTTCTGGATGCATCAGGATACAAGAAATATTTATTGCTAATCAGGCATTGCCGAACCTCGAGGTATACCCTGTTTTCCGCCTTATTGGTGCGGATGGAGACAGTCCACCTCGGATTGTCACTCTGCACTGGCCACGGTCGTATGAACTCAAAATGATATCAGTGAAGTTTCAGTATGTTCAGCCTCAAATCGTGACTTCATCACCGATAGTACACTTAATCGAACTTATTAGGTAGAGACAATCTGGCTTGCGGTACGAAACGGTTGCCCTTCGTGTTGCGAAGCGAAGCTCTTATCCACACGACCATTTGTTCAATGAGTTTTGCTTCTGATGGGCGGTTTGCATGTATCACGTTTTAGACTGTTTGACTATCTCTAGCTGATGAGTTTGTACGAGAATATTGTCGGTCGTGGACTGTTGGTTCGAGGGTGAGCATCAAGAAGTATTATAAATTACATGTTTCTATCCAGGTGAGATTGAAATGTCACTAACAGTTCCTGATAGAATGTCGTCCATGGAATTGTCATTTTAACTGATTCCTTCTAAAACAGGTTAATATCCTTTCTGAATTCTTTCTGTCCTACTGTAGGAGATGGAAATGACGAGGTTTCCACAGTTCAATGTTACTCCTACAGGCATTTCGACTGTCAGGTTCTCAAACAGCAACCCTCACACCAAGAATGGTTGTGCGTAAGCTTGAAAGAAAGCGACGCTCTCAGCAACACATTGTCATTATCGTCCTAATCAGAATTTGAATCTAGTGCTTGTGGTTATCAGTCGAGCGTGTTCAATATAATGTCAACTCCAAAATTGTCTCGGGAGCAAAATCCTCTCCAGACTCTCCATCACCACTGCGTGTGAATAATGTCCGGCTTGTTGGGCCACTTCGGTAGAATAATGAATGCAATTGCCTCAGACTTTTGCTACACTCGGTAACCACTGAATCAAAATTTCCAGGTTGGATTGACGTGACTGTCTCCGGTTAAATGTATTGAGCTGCGCTTGAATCATGTAAGAAGTTTCATGAATACTGGTTGTTACAATTTGAATAGTGCTTGTAGTTGTTTACTGCCTCTGCGATCAACTTGCCACTTCCTCTGTCCTAAGTCGATAAAAGACATTTGGCCCGAATTACATTCCTAATACACTCAAACAGTGAAGTATATACCTGTCTAAACCGAGCAAACATTTCGATCAAATAAACTCTATTCACAAGTTCGTGGTTAAGCGTTTGTATGAGTTTCCCACTTCGAGAAAAGTCCTGTTGTTAGCCCCACCAACACAAAGGTTGAGGCGCAAATTCCGGTGCAATTGGAGATTTTCACTACCAGTGAGCTACACAAACGTAAAACTCCAGTTTGGTAAGTTCTTCTAATGTTGGTCGGTAAACAGGCTTATCTGCATCTGAAGGTTGATATTGAACGTGGATAGTGTTTACTTTGTAACAAGTAAACCTCTCGAATGTTGCACAGCAAAATACGTTCACATCTTGACAATCAGAATGAAAATCCACTGACTTACGGATAATTGTAAAAACACACGAGATATGGGGTTTCCAGTGCTTTTCTGTGGCCGCGTGCGTGATGACAACTCATCTATGCACCCTTTCGAAACATCAAATGAAGTAAGATTGCACAAACAGTGTAATTATTTCCCAAAGTGAGTATCGGACCTATTTAAACGTATATTACGGCAAACGAAATTCTCACTGGTGTGTTTCAGAGCAGTGAGAAGTCAATGACCTGTCAATCCTGAACATTCTCTAGTGTAATAATGTGTTAAGCAGCAATCATACAAACTAATCTTCATTAGATTTGCGTTGAGGTTAGAGTCGCCATAATGATTGAATTGAATTGACCTGGTAATTGGGCATTTAAATTGGATGCTAACAAGTCATTCACGTAAACAGCCTCAAACTCAGTTAAATGTGTATCTGATGGCGGTTGATTAACAAGTGAACGGGCGTGTGGTAAAATATATACATGTGATATTATATATGCACTATATATACATATATCGACCAATTCGAAAGCATGTTATTGTTTCGCACATGACCTTAAACGAGAATATTCACGCCAATCTTATAATCTTCGATTTACCATGTGATAAAATGGTGCTGTCAGCTCATATTGAATTGGTTTTTCGAATTCTTCCGCCATATTTGACAACAGTTCGTATATTCTGCAAAGAGCGGAATAATGTGCGTTAGTGCATGGAAGGTTATGGTAATGTAATGGAGGAGAAAGTAAGTCCTAGTGTTGAGAAATGAAAGGAGAATATTCGTGAACCTACCGCCATCGAAACCGCTATTTTCGATCTTTCGTTGTATGAATTAACGATACTGCCGCTCTCTCATATCTCTCAATACTCAGCGTTATTTCTCTTCTGCTTCACGGTTCAGACAGTGTGGCATTGCTAACACTCGTATATGGTCATTCATGTTTGAATATGCAGTTGATATTTACCACCAACTGGTGGTGGGATGCTGAGTATCAGAATTGGCAGAGTCCATTTGAGTTCAAACAACCGAGACTTTTGGTTATCAGAATATTTACTGGGATCTGACGTGGATCATTTTTCAGAAGAGTTCGTCTAGTTCGTTTTCCTTCTTTGTCCTCTCACACAACTGGACAGCATTCAATCCTCCTGATTAGTATACGTCAAGTAGCAATGTGTGCATAAGGCTTGAATGATTAATATTTCAGAAACTAGACTGAGGCCTGCGACGATTACAATATTGAGTCAACTGTGGGATGATGCTGTGACCAGGTATTAATTAACCATAAGATGCTTCTCTGAATGGTCACTCTTCGAGATATTCATCAAACCGAGCGCAGCTTTTCTTGATGTTGTTTTGACAATAGGTTCATAAACTGATAATCTCTCTCCACATCGTCGCTAATTTGGGCCCATGATCATTTCTACATTCATTCCGTATCTCGATACTTTTTCCTGTACGCATAGTTTCACAGTATCCATAACATCGCAGAGGAGGCTCTTGTAAAAATAAACTCTCACTCAGAACGTGTCCCACTCAAACCCGTTCTTCATTCTTCTGAAACAATGATGAAACGAACTGGATATATCTTCCAGTTCAAACTGATAATGGCTAATTAGTCAATAATCAGAGGGAGGTGAAGAAGTAGTTGAGCTGTCGTATAGTATATTTATGTGAACAAATGGTTGTGTACACCGTCAGAAACAAGTCGCTGTTGGAGTTGTGGATTATTTTGTCGGTTTGTAAAACGTCATGTGCACAACCACTTGTCTTAAATCATCGATGAGGAAGTAGAGTTTGCTCAAAAAACACCTTTGCATCTTGCTGTCTGTCGAACTCATGTTAGATGACCAGCTTCCAATCAGAGGTGACGTGGCGAGGCTCATTCAGACTGCGCCATACCTGGGCCAATTATACGACGATTAATTCGACAATGGTTGTCGAGCCAGGATTGTTCATAACTCAAATGTCCTCTTGGAGTGATCGACGTATTCACCATAGTGCTGACTCACTTCTTTCAACGACGACAAGCCTTGGCAACTACGATGTTTGAACAAAACCTTCTGTGCGCACTGCTTGTTGTGTCGTAGTAAGACAGCGTTTGACACCACATTGACCGAAAGACACGTTTGTGACGCAGCACCTAGGCCTCAATATAATATTACTATTCACCTGGTGATATAAGCACACCGTGCGTATCGACATTGCATGAAATACGATTGGTCGCTTACTCTCACAAAATGCGCGCAGTCTGCGAGAAACGAATCTTTGCAAGCAATAGGATTCTTATCTTCTCGTGCGTTAAACTCGAACCCACTAAGCCTGTGCACTGTTCCCACCGTTTATGCAAAATATTTTCCTTACAGTAACTCGGTGGCCGAACGTTAGAATTTACTTGATTCAGCTGTTTTAGTCATTAATGACCAGATTGTGTTCGTAGTCTTGTTATTAACGAGCAATTTATCTTGCTGCCTAATTCAAAATAAACCGCATAATCCATTTTGTCGCACTGTCTATCAGACAAACCTTGCCGAAATAAAAGAGAGAAAGCTGATATAAACACATTCCATTCAAATTGATGATTAATATGAACGGAAGTTAATGCGGATTTATGGGCACCTGCAGTGTTTGAGATGATATAGCAGTAAATCGGATAGTTTGGCTAATCGGTATTTTCGTTTGATTCCGGAAGTTCAGCGGTATACTTCAAAACCTGATACACTCACCTCGAATACACTGTCCTATCCCGTTTGTTCGATGGTTTTCATCACACCGTAAATAACATGGAAGCGCTGATGTACCGCAACAAAAAACAACATAGATGAACGTAATACTTCAGTCGTTGTACATTTTGAACGGGTCAAGTACCATAGAACTTCATAAATGATCTGAGGTTGATGGAAGTAAAAAACACACGCGCAGGTGCACCATCACGCACATTGTGCCTGCTTCTGAAGGATGTAATGTTGTTATCCAACCAGAGCATGACAGACCACTGAGGCACCTAGCATCACCCCTAGATATCTGATCTGACGATCACGGATATAAATCGTGCATACCGGCCAGCATGCTTGGATTCAAGCAATATGCATCAACTACTGGAACTGACACACCAAACGGGATGAATGACGAAACAAACAAACGTAGTTTGATCCGCTGATAGATGTCTGTTGAGATCAGATACAATCTCGATAGACCACGAGCGTCGAATATGACTGAGGGAAACTGCTCACTAACGAAATATTCGAAACGACGTTCCCCCAGATTGCTTTGTGTGACGTTTATACAGATTCTGAAACCAACATAATATTTAACATATCACCACCACTCCCAAATGCCATGATCTCCTCATAGCATAATGCAACATGTTGGCTCAGCCTTCCCGGGTCGACGATTCAACACGAGTAGACATATCGGTTGTGCTTACTGTCGGCAATAAAACTGCCACCTTTCTTTGCATTGATGTTGCTTCGGCATTACTCTCCGACAAACTGGACGAGCTTCCAGACCACTGTTTTGCGAACCCTATTGATTGTAAACATTACGTAAACCTGATGCAATGACGACGTGCAAGACAGCAAGTGGCTCGTTAATAAATAAAGTTTATATTTTACAAAATAGTTTTTCGCCCGTTCAAATCACCACTGTCTGTTATATAGAACAGCTCATAAGAATCACGTGCAGTACATCGGGACTGCTCCCGCCTGATGTTTAAAATTGAGATTGCCTAACGGCTGCCAAGAAAATGATGTTAATCCAGTAACTATAATCTAGGATGTTCAAAGTATTACAAAACGTTTTGGGAGTAGGTGGAAAACAGTTGGAAACAATTGAAGTAATTCTTGATTGAACTATGTTTACTATTTCAGAAAAGAAATGTATCGTACATCTCAAGTCAATTTCGATTTGGAACATGCCAGTTGTTGCATTTCACCAGCTTGACGCAAATGTACTTTCAATTCTGTCGAAACCCATTACGTAATTTTTTCCAATTGGGGAAAAAAAAAAACCTTTCCAGTTTATCGTGGAATAATGCAATCAATAAGAGGTTTTTCGACTGATGGATCAGGAGTTTTTGCTGGTTTGGTTATGTCTGGAACTCCTCTATCCGAATCTGACATTTTACCAAGACATTCACGAATGAGCGTGTGTAGTTCTGTATTTCCTCCACAGTATTGGAGTAAGTGGAATCAGTTGTCGTCTGACTGCGTATTAGAAGATGTAACAAACTTCAGTTCGACCCAGTATGTGGTTAATGGTTGATATTCGTAGTGTGTCTGCTTTGAGGTATTGTGTTGCATAATTGTTCAAAATGTGTGTGATCTTAGCATGTTCAAGTTACTAAACGAAAGCTGTGCATAATATATACTTTGAATTTACAATAATGACCCCGAACGCCTTGCTTGTATCTATAATTATCATCTACTATGCACAACCGATTGCGGTAGACAAGAATTGCGATCGATTAATTCACTCACATTCTGGTCGTCTGTGGATCATCTATTGACCAGTGCAGACTACGTCTGATTGAACTGGATGTAGAATGCTCTGTGACGTGAGCATGGACACGGGAGAACCGTCAGGTGTACTGAAGCATGCCCATGGATTCGATAGTTGTGAATCGTATCATTCAATCTACAATAATCCCATGTAGTTCCTTGTAATTTAAATTAGATGTGCATTAGAAGGCAGCGCCGAAACATTGTTGGCAATTCGAGGACATGCAGGGAAGGCGTTTTCGAATCCTCGATCGTGGCTAATCAAACAACCCACTTACAGACGCGATTGGTAGGCGGGCGAAAGAGTATGACGACAGATTGGTTGGCTATGGTCTTACACACGACATGTTTGCCGATGTGGCCAACAAAAATGGAGCAGCTCTCGGAACACAGTTTCTCCATGGGACTTGGAAACTCAGCAGCAAGGAGCATCCTAATGAATCCTGAGGATGTGAACGCGGGTTATGTGAACTCAGCGAATGATTGAACGTGGAACATGCATATTTGAAGGACTGCTTATTGCATACTCAACCTTGTGAGTACGGAATAATTTCGGCTGCTTAGCTACCATTTCTTGAGCTTCAACATGGAAACTGAGGACATACTGATTGGAACAGGTCAGGCATGAATTTACACAGAAATCCGCCACCAATTCGTTCATGAATATTCTCTATTTGAAGGTCGAATTCCCAAAACTAAACAATAAAAGCTCATTTTCACGTGATTTTGCGTTCGAAGGATGTGCTTATAACGTCAACCGCGTAACAGAAGCTGATTTTGTCATTTGCTCAAACTCTGTCCGTGATTTGATCTTTCATGATTTCATATGTTCTGACGCTCCGCAGAATTCTGATGAAACATTTGTTTCCACCCATTGGAGAGACCGAATCGTTCGCAACCGTGGAGTATCAGAATCCGTTGGATCGGAAATTCCCTGGTTCTCAGACGTCGGTCTTATTACTGAATACTGTTCAGTCGACTATAACCATTGTTGGCTGGCTTTGTTCAGTATTCTTTCACCCGACAGATATTTTTGCAGTATTGATATGTAACAAACCGAATACCATACTAGATGCATCTAATCATGCTTCCCACCTGTGTGAGGTTGGAGGAAATTCCCGTTAGATGAGATGATTCAACGTCAATCACGATTGCCCAAACGAATCACCTGTTCCGTGGTTAGTCGTTATTTTACCGGACATTCATTGGAAAACCAAAGTTCAGCAAGTCATTTGTGTGGTCCGACGGAATC
>LOND01002718.1:21077-35242 GCA_014220965.1 Paragonimus kellicotti | reverse complement strand
ACCGGTTTGGAGATCCGTGGAAGTGCGATGCACTTTCTTCCAGAGAGTTCCCTGGACGATTCTGGATTTCAGTATTCCACCATAAACAAGAAAATCAAGTTGATATTACTTTTCCGCAGTCGTGAGTAAGCATTTTATTACAGAACTGCCGGTAGAATGAAGTGGAATGTGCAGAAGCTGGGTGACCTGAGAGCATGTCAAACAGCATGTCCGGTTCTTTGTGCTTTCTTTGGAACGCAACATCCAAACACGGTTAATTGGAACACCGTCAGTTGCGAAAACATCCAATCCAACCAGACTCACATTGTTGCATTTGTCCAATACATGATGTATACACTGTGCTCAATGACACCCAGGATACAAGCGTACGCAATTTGTCATATTGGACGTTGTTTGGGATGCGAAATGAAGAACATCATTCAGTTGTGACGAGAACGGTTGTCCTGAGCACAAACAGTTTCATTATTATGTTCACTGGTCCTCCAGGGAATTGCCATTTTCGAGCTGGTTAGGTCTCGCAGCATTCCCTTATTACACTTCATTCTGTGTGCATCGTTTGCTTTTCTTCATGGAGCTATGTTGGCCCAGTCGTTCGTCATTCGTTCTCGTGTTGGTTGTCACGTTGTCAGTATGTGTTTGTACGCAGCTGGTATTATGACAACGAGCTGGCTGTGTTGCGAGATGGTCGCCACATTTCAAATCCTCATACTGGGAAATTCCAGGATGAAAGTTAAATGCAATCTGATGTTCGGTTCATTTGTTCCGATGGTCATGATCATCATCCCTTCGGACCAGTATCGTGTGTTAACTGAATAAAACTAAAACCTATTCTGCGTTTCGCATTAACTGCGGTGTGTTCCATACCAGCTTTTAGTACATCTTCATATTTGTTGCACAATTTGCTAACTTGAAATGACTGAGAGTGGATAAGATGAATGTCATCATAAGTATATAGAGTTATTGGGCTGGTCATTGGTTTTATAAGAACAGAAGTTATGACAGTGTTCGGGTTGTTAATTACAGTAAGGTGTGAGCATTTGAAAATCAAATCACTGATAAGCTCACTGGACCGCGAGATGGTCGCCACATTTCAAATCCTCATACTGGGAAATTCCAGGATGAAAGTTAAATGCAATCTAATGTTCGGTTTATTTGTTCCGATGGTCATGATCACCGTCCCTTCGTTACTTGTTGATCGCGACGCATTTGGTGGGGACCTACTCTGCTTACCAGCGCGAGAATCCTACCTGTCCTACATTAACCTTGGTACCATGGCAGCAAATGTATTGATCAGCTTGGTCGTTCGTCTGCTGGTTGAGTGTAATATTGAAACGCCTGCATATCTGGGACCATTGATGATAGAAAAATTGCTGTGAGTTCAGTGTTTTACAAGTTGTTGAAATGGTGTCAACTGAATAAAACTAAAACCTATTCTGCGTTTCGCATTAACTGCGGTGTGTTCGATACCAGCTTTTTAGTACATCTTCATATTTGTTGCACAATTTGCTAACTTGAACTGACTGAGAGTGGATAAGATGAATGTCATCATAAGTATATAGAGTTATTGGGCTGGTCATTGGTTTTATAAGAACAGAAGTTATGACAGTGTTTGGGTTGTTAATTACAGTAAGGTGTGAGCATTTGAAAATCAAATAACTGATAAAGTATATCAGATAAGCTCACTGGACAGTCAGCTATGTTTCATGTAGAGTGTGTTTCACTATACAGTTCATATGTGAATGCTTTATTGTATTCACTGATCGATACGGTTAGTTTGTTATTTGAAAAACTGAAGCATGCCCAGGAGGTCAAATCGGTAGATTCCATTCCAAGTGTCGTTAATTTTCTTAAGCCTCATCGATTCGAACTTAGAGAGCTTTCCTCAAACTTTCCACACAGTTGAACTATTCGAGAATTTCGTGAGTTTATTTTGATGGCCTGGGTGGGATAGTCCATATTCCGACTCAATCTCCAATATTCAAGGAGCTACTCCGCTTGTAACGAGTGGTGCATACACAGGCATGAACGTTGCGTCACGTTTGCCAGAACAAATGCTAAGATCAAACCAACCTCAACAACTTGCTCATATATCCAAATGACGATTCCTGATGCGGTAGGTCAACGTTGAACTCGGTCACACGCTGTGCAATAATAAGCGGGTCAGAGCTTAGCCCAGACGAAATCTCACCGTTCTACCCAACATGGTAGAGTTCGTAAAAGACTTGCAGATATTCACAAGCACATTCATGAAGAAGTTGATTTAGTGAAGTCATCTCAGTTCCATTTTGTAGTAAGCTAGTTGTTGCCGTGACGGTCAATGAGGATATTTAAAAAGTGATGTGGCGATCTATTGCCTTCAGCCGAAACCACTAATTGATTATATAGACCAACATTTAAGGGATGTTCATATGCCTTGTTGATTTGATGATTTCGTCACTCATTCTAACTAGCACATGTTGGTGTATATTTCATTTCAGTGTCCACGTCCATCGAATGACCTCCATGCTTCTGTATGTGGCAGCCTCTTGGTCAATACTGTTCTTCTCAATGTTCATTCCAAAGCCCTATCTGTACCATCTAGGAATCGGCACTGTCTCTCTACAGGTAAACATTTAACTTATCTTATTGGCGATTTTCCAGTTAAAATAATCTGGTCTTATAAAAGTGGAACACTATTGGCAATTGCCTACTGGTATTTTGCTACCATAGACTCTCCAGTCAACCGTATCTGAATATGAGCACCGAACACGAACTTCCCCTCATTGGAACTGGTCATTTGTAGAAATTCCACCCATTTTAGGGGTTTTAGAGTCAGTCTAACTTCCCTGTTTCAACAGTGTTGGCCACTGCTGATTAACCTGACATTAGACGATGATATACACTGCTGACAAACATCAACGTGAATGGTAATCGAGTCCATTGACTTTTCATATAGAATGACTGACAAGTTTGAGGGAAGATGAGAGCTGTGGTCAGTGGTAGGTGACTCAGATCAATCGAAATTATCCACCACTCATAAGAAATCATCACATTTCATCTCGCACCAGGTTATTTGTGATCCATCGGCGCATAATCTGAGATGGCGCAAATGAGTCACCTAACCAATACACCCCGCAGGTGTCAAAATGGTGATGACGGATATACATAACCCCAACTGGTATCATGCTCAATTTTAGAAAAAATCCGTTAAACCTTACTGTGCATCAAAATATTGCACAGCATTTCGCGCGATCATGACAGATAATAACAGGCGTTACATATATATAACCCCAACTGTATCATGCTCAATTTTCAGAAAAAATCCGTTAAACCTTACTGTGCATCAAAATATTGCACAGCAATTTCATGATTTCAGTTATTTCAACTTAGAGGGAAGCACTGGTCCTCGGATCATAGGATGAAATCAACAGTACACCTCCTGTTCCCCATCTCAAGCCAATCGGACAATCTGGCATCATGCACAATCGAGCCTTGTCGTGAGTTTGCATGTGATGTTACAACCATGCTCAATTTGATGTCAATGGCTCACCGGTCAACATGGTTGCCTAATGAAAATGTGGTCGGAGCTCAGATCTCGAGCGTGGCATTGATATAGACAACCGACAAGCGTTAACTAAAGTGAGACTCCAGACTGAAGTGTTTCTTCAAAAATGGGGCTAGCCGAAAAGTCTATGGAAATGCAACAGACGCGATCAATTTTGAACGCTGTTCAGTTTATATGAAATAACAGTCCCTCACTGGCACCAATCACAAGTAATCCTCAAAACATTCTACCTACTTGATAATTGTGAGTAGGGTAATATCTGTTCCGAATAATTCGATGTGTTCAGCAATTCGAACAAACATCTCGGAAGTAATAGGTAGCTTGGTGAACAGTCAGTCTGTGATTGTTCTTTCTTGTGGTTAAGTCCACAATTGAGATCAGCTCAGGTGAGTGAATCAACACCAGGCCTGCACAATAGCCTCAGCGTTGACGGTTTTCAATACACTGAGGTACAACAGACCTCATGAACGAATGTGTCATGTTCGTAGCAGTAGTTCGAAACCTGCTGTGTCGAGCAGACCGTCAGCATGTTATGTTAAAGTATTACGTGTCGAGTTCAATAGTGTTAGCACATATGAAATCGGTTGGTACGAAATTAAACATGAACCAAGATAATGGGCAAAGCAAAATCAAGTGTTTGCAGTATGGTAAAACACAGGCTTTGATTTTGGTATAATGACGAGGTCATCGTAGGGACTAAACAATAAGGAGTTAGATATAAGGTCACTCGAGCTGCTGAACAACATTATGTTGAACGTTTCTTCCGGGTTCATTGTCAAATTACTCAAAACAAAGCATTGAAAAATGCCCCGTCACAGGTTACTGTTGCAAGAAGCGCTAATTGGTAGTCAGGTATGATTTGCGGAAGGGGCTTCCATTCATATTCCAAATGATTCACTTGAACCGCTAAGTCCACGTACTGAGTTGCGAAAACGAATTCTCTAATATCTTCTGTGCACTTGGAGGTTGCAACCTGTCTTTGCTGAGGAACATCGCTCACACGGTTCAATAAACCTCAGATGTGATTTAGCCAGATGTAAGTCAAATTATAGTCTATGACTGTGAGGTGAGATGATTGGTCGCGAACGGATCCGTGTACCATGTTGATTCCCTCTGATGTCAATGTTCAAACAAGTTGATTTTCATTCCATTAATCTGCCCTTGCGCTACAACTTTTGAACGTTGCATCCAATTCAATCCCGGCATATGACTTCGAACGGCTGGTTTCTCAACTGGAGTAACGAATCCGAAAATTTCATGCCCCAATCAGTTGTTCTTTAGACAGACGTGTTCGTCATTCGGACGTCTTTCTGTTAGGAGCAGTAACCGAGAATGTGCGAAATCGCGCTGTGCAAAATACATCATGATAGATAGAATTCACTAGTGAGCAACGTCATTCAAATCGAAGAGTTTTCATGTGATTTAACTGATTCTCGGTAGACCCATATTATCCTCCTTGCCTCGATGCGCCAACGATGTGGAGCATACATTTCAATGAGCTTACCAAATGGATTGAAACTACGGTACAATCTTCCACTAAAGAAACGCTACGACGAATACTCAATGTATTTCCATTGGGAATATGCTCCGTGAATTAGGAGGCATTAGTCCGTTCTATAGAAACACTGTGAATATTGAACATCACCGACAATTGATCGCAGCTGTCGCATTCCCATAGACTTCCAGTCGGCCCCTTTTGAATAGGAGCACTAAATTCGAGTTTCGCTCTCGTTAGAGCTCGTCAGTAGTGCATATCCTTACCAAGACCGGAACTAGAACCTCGGCCATGCTTCCATGAGCAGCAACCGTGTTTACCACTGCGCCATTAACTTCACATTGGGCAAGACCGAATTATCATATGTGAACGCTTGACCACATTCGCTTGTCACTAATGATTAGATCCCCGATCGGGGTCAACTCGCCTAAGTGTATATGACAACCGGAATCTTCTACTACTCTTCAGAAATACTTTAGTCACAGTTAAGCGAACTAAGCAGATACAAATTTCGTGAAGCCCAGTAGAACACGACCAGTGACGTGTGGGCATAAATTTGACGGAATAATTGCGCCTGTAGAACTAGGAAACTGATATATGGTTCACACGCATTTAGCACCTCACAAGTCAGTTTTTGAGGTGTGAGTAACGACGTATTCTGAGAAGAATCTAAATCTGTGATTGTTCGTTCAAACAGTTCTAAACAAGTTTTAGCACCTGAACGAAGATGTACGACGTAAGTGGTTGACAAACAGATGCGATTGAACGTTTGTGAGAGCCAGTTGACAGGCTGAGCCAGCGACTGCGGCGAGAGTAGACAGAGTGACCAGGTCAGCTCGTGTCGAGATTTCGGGTAACGTGTTCATTATGGAGAGGATTTCGAAGTTCGGGAGTGAAATATCCAGGTCTTTCTGAGGTTGGCCGTGTGTCCTGACAACATATGCATCAATAGAGATCGCGCCTATATCATGGAAACCGGTTGCACTCCGGGACCACTGATTACTTGAGAGTTAGTCAAGAGGGAGGATGCGCAATGTACTACGGGAACAAAACCAAGTTACATACAGATTCCTCAATACATACTATAACTACGTGACGTGAAGTAAATCGAGAATATGAACGATCCTTTCTTTACATGCAAACTAACTATGAATCACAGGGCAATGAACTAATGGAAACAGGAGTGCAATTCAAAACTCGGATATTAGCTGGTAATCAAGTTCGAATTCCATTTGGATTGAACGCAAACCACTCGTCAGTAGTTCAATTGGACTTATGTTTCGCAAATTCAAGGTGTATGTCAGGAAGACATCCACAGCCCCGCCACCGCGTGTCTGACGTGGAGCTGACAATTTTGCCTTCATAGTTGTGCACCGCAAACAATTACGAACCTCATTTTACTTTCTCTTTTTATAGGGCGCATTCCTAGCCGTCACGCTTGGTGTTATCAATAAACAACTTTTGTCAAATGCTCCAAAGCAATACACAGGAAAAACGAGTGAATCGCAGTCAATATTGTTACCAACCCACTCTCTCTCTCGTTTCGCTATTTTTGTGAATCGAAAGTAACACAGAACATTTTAAATGTCATGTCCATACGATTCCTATTCGTCATTGTTGCTGCTGCCCATTCTAATTCATCTACATGAATGTTGAAATATCCGTTCGCATCTTGTATTGTTAGCTTACGGTTGGGATCTACACGGGAGGTGGAAAGGCGTGATACCCCATTTGTACGCAATTTGTGTGGCTGACATATGCAGTTGCAAAGCGACATGCACTAGAATGTAATCAAACAAAATCAAGCAACATGTTCATACCTCATTATAGACGCCCCAATGACTGACTCAATTTCACTGTCTGAGTCAAACGCTATGTGATCGTTACCAACTTTGAAGCGAATGCACGTGTGCGCCTGTCCGATCTGAGAAAATGAGTAGACGTCATCTGGTAAGGATTATGTAGCCGGCTGCGTGTTGACGTAAGGCGGACACTGGAGGGTGCAAGCCCACTCAGATAAGCATGTATCATGGGAACAATCTCAGTAAAACAGTCACAAAATCGTTGAAGCTTATTGTTGCTTGCCTGAACTCATTGTGTAGACAACCAGATAAGCATGTATCATGGAAACAATCTCAGTAAAATCGGTCACAAAATCGGTAAGCTTATTGTTGCTTGCCTGAACTCATTGTGTAGACAACCACAAGACGGCGTCGAGGATGTGTTAAGAACAGTCTATCAGATTTGTACCGGTACCACGGCAACCAGAGTGATTTTGAATAAGACAATAAATCTCAACAAATTTGGCCAATTACCCATTCGCACACAGAGCGTTCGTAAAGAGCTGCTCTGCAAAATTTATTCGGCAGGTTTTGTATAATCTCCTTGCTCGGCAAAATAGCGTTCACATTATGCAACGTCCATAAGTTGTAGAGGTTCGAATGACCTCGTCCGAAATTTACAAGTAGCTGTCTGGTCAACCGAAACATCAGGTTGCAAATGGAGATAATTACGAATACCGTCCAATCCACGTGGCTTCAAGATAAACAGGCTGACTAAGTGTACCGTCCAGGTGCTCACAAATAGGAATCTAAAGAAGAGTATTGAGTCATCTGACCCTTCTTCATGGGTGACAGAGATGTTTTGGTGAGTGGAACTTAACGGGCATATAAATTAAAACGTGCCCCTGAACGGTCGATATTAAATCAAAGGACGGGCAATGCAATCGAATGGACAATCTAATGCCTGAATGCACAATCCTGAAAAGCAAACGGCAAATGTTTCACTAATTTCCTGCATGTCATTGGAATTGTCATTTTTGTCACACCAATTCTCCCTTGACAGTAAACTGAGACACACATTTCTAGAACTTCTAAGGATACACTGAGCAACTCTCAGCGACAAAACATCGAGCCGAAGCATCATTTCAATTTTGTATCACAATGATATTGTGTTGTCCCGTCATACATGTGGCTTATTTCCAATTAGCTTCAAATTTGTAAAGTGTTGAATATATAAGTAGATGTCTGAACTGGTGTTCTCAAAGTTAATGGGATATAATGCTGATTCCATTCCAATAACAGAAGGTATTTCGATGTCTACAGGCATCTGACTTTCATACTGCAGATATTAGAAACTGGAAGTAGTCGTTGTTTTACAGATGGCACAACTGTCAGTGGCACGGCAATTAACGTGGTTGTTTCATGAAAGTCACGGATCTGAGTTCAATTCTGAATGGTAACAAGGACATGTATCACCGACAAGAGCAAAAATTGTGTCGAGTGTTCGTTCACGGAGGGGACTGTCAGCGGTGACTACCTGAATGCGAGGGCTGCGGACAGATATGTGATGCCCAACTTGAAATTAGCCAAATCCCCGACTACTTCTCGGTAGTCCGAAATATTGACTAGTAACTTTAATGAGGGTGGAGATTTCGACCTGTCTCGGAAGTCCTAATCACGGAATTATCGACTGGAGTTAACAGGTGGCAACTGTGGTTCTTATGCGGACGACGGGCAATCTGATCGAAGGTGGTCGAGCGATCAACTGTGATAAACTCGGTCGTGTTTAATGTAATGCCAAAGGACATGAAATACTCTAGGAAGAGCGAAACTCGAGTTGAGTGCCTCTTTCCAAAACTCGTTGGCTGCAAAGTACATCCAAATAATAATGCCGTGTTCCAACTGATAAATCTCATCCATTTCAGCAAGTGTAATGCTGTCCTCAATCATTGCATTCGGTTTAATATATAGCGTTTTCTCAACGTGCTCTGTCTTTAACGTCTGCTCTACATCCGTTGCAAAAATTTCTTCATGCATATTTATCTAATTCTTCACAAATTTCACTAGCAATCCATTCTTTTGCTCCCAGTAATATTTTGGCATCTAACGCGTTATATTTTGATTCCATTCAAACTACACTATCCACACATATATCCTATAGGCACATTGATTATATTTAAAGAGTAACTCATTATTGGTCTCGAGATTTGCGCGCGTTTTTTTGGACAGCAGTACAACTAGGCACCCCGCATCTGTTTTTATGCAAAGCCTCGTGTTCATGAGCTCCCTCGTCTTATTCGTTCGAACTTGGCCCTTTTCGCCAGTGGCCTTGATTAGGCTGTTCGTAGGATCACGGACTCAAAGGCATTTTGGTTTCTAATACTGTTACAAGATTCTTCCGAAAGACTAGACTGACGCCAGCTTCGTATTTTGCAACACGTAACCAAACTATATGATCAGCCCATATATTTGACGGCCAATTTCACGACCTGATGCCTTATAGTGCACAACATCGTGTTCAAATGACTGAGATCATAACACGCCTTAGTAGATAAAAGGCATTTCAGATTGGTTTATTCTTAACCAGTGGAGCAATAAAGCCCCCAGCAAAACCATAAGTTCGACCAGTGTGTTTGTGTGTGCGCGCATTGATTCTAAAACAAGAACGCTTATGCATATGATGCATTAGTTAGACTCGAGTTGATTCGGCCATCGTGCAACACGACCAGTCAACCATCGAACAATTACATACCGCCGCGTTGATGCCGAATCATTTGATCCGTGACACAATGGTATATTAGCCTTCCTCATGTTCTGGAACGGCTGTGGTGGGTAAACGCAGGTTGTGATTAACCTCACAAAGTCACGAAATGCAATGCGACCAGATGTGAAAAGGAACCAGATTTTCAACTGTGAACAAATCCGTCTGGAGACGGGGACATCGTCAAACGACTACAAGGCGAGCTGTCAGTTACGTCCTCAGATGCATCCCCATATGTTCCGTTCCTAACGCATAGTTCAGTGCAAACATTGTATTGCATCCCAAAAACGGTTTCGTGCGGTCACGATGAGCCTGGAATTTACCGTATTAAATTCGACAAAATAAACACGTCATACATAGGGCTGATTTCCAATTGGCTTCAAATTTGTAAAGTGTTGAATATATAAGTAGATGTCTGAACTGGTGTTCTCAAAGTTAATGGGATATAATGCTGATTCCATTCCAATAACAGAAGGTATTTCGATGTCTACAGGCATCAGACGTTCATACTGCAAATATCAGAAACTGGAAGTAGTCGTTGTTTTACAGATGGCACAACTGAGAAAATCAGTGTGGCACAGCAATTAACATGGTTGTTTCATGACACTACGGATCAGAGTTCAATTCTGAGTGGTAACAAGGACATGTATTACTGATATGCTCTGAAAGAGCGAAAATTGTGTCGAGTGTTCGTTTACGGAGGAGACTGTCAGCAGTGACTACCTGAATACGAGAGCTGCGGTCAGATGTGTGATGCTCAACTTGAAACTGGCCAAATCCCCGACTACTTCTCGTAGTCCGAAATATTGACCAGTAACTTCAATGAGGGTGGAGGTTTCGACCTGTCTCTGAAGTCCAAATCACGGAACTGTCGACTGGAGTTAACAGGTGGCAACTGTGGTTCTTATGCGGAGGACGGGCAATCTGATCAGTAATCGCAAACGAAGGTGGTCGGGCGATCACTTGTGATAAATCGGTCGTGTTTAATGTAATGCCAACGGATATCAAAAGGATATGAAATAATGGCTGGTTCTAGAAAGAGCGGAATTCGACTTGAATGCCTCGTTCTAAAACTCGTTAGCAGCCAACTTCATCCAAATAATAATGCTGTCTTCCAACTGATAAATCAAATTCATTTCACAGATTGCATTAGCAAACCATGCTTTTGCTACCAGGCAACCAGAGTGATTTTGAATAAGACAATGAGAAGACGTAAATCCTGTGATGTTCTCCGGAGTAACACTTCCTACATTCTGAGCAGACCGGGACATGTAACTAATTTGAAACATTAAGATAAGGTTCCATACGGCAGAAATAATTGCTCAAGGAAGTAGACAGACAGACAGAGCACATGGTTTACGTCTTCTCATTATTTTATCCAAGTTCATGAAGGGAACAATTTGCTTTAAAAACCAGACTGATTGCATCAACACCTCCTGCCAACAGAAAATCGGGGCATGCCGCTCGATTTACAACGCCTCGATAAACGCCGAAATCTTCGAGTTGCTATCGTGCAATAATACAGTAAATGAAGTGACGCAGTCAACCACATGTTCTATTGTGATTAAGCGTTTCGCGATTGAAGACGCAGGATCTCTGTTTGAGTGTTGGCATGTTGAACTGCGATATCATTGTCTACATTAGACGATTGGAGGTATGCTCTACCCTCCTCTGTCTCAAGTTTCCATCTGTTTTGCTAATGTATGTGTCACTGCAACTGATGAGCAAACTGGTGGGTGGCTGGAGAGACAGAGTTTTCCGAGAAAGAATGGGCAGGGTAGTGAGACTAGTCTTGCGGGTGGAAAATGCCGAACGAAATTCCGCTGCGGGATAAGTGTGGTTAATAACAGATTTCAGCGTTCGACTAACGTCGTCAGCATTGTGGTCTCCCGTGCAGAGAAGATTGATGAAAACCTGCGTCTTGGGCACTGATTATGTTGAAAGTTGGCTATTCACTCTTCGCAATGAATCTCAACAAATTTGGCCAACTACCCATTCCGCACACAGAGCGTTCGTAGAGAGCTGCTCTGCAAAATTTATTCGGCAGGTTTTGTATAATCTCCTTGCTCGACAAAATAGCGTTCACATTAAGCCACGTCTCTAAGTTGTAGAGGTTCGAATGACCTCGTCCGAAATTGACAAGTAGCTGTTTGGTCAACCAAAACATCAGGTTGCAAATGGAGATAATTACGAATACCGTCCAATCCACGTGGCTTCAAGATAAACAGGCTGACTAAGTGTACCGTCCAGGTGTTCACAAATAGGAATCTAAAAGAAGAGTGTTGAGTCATCTGACCCTTTCTTCATGGGTGACAGAGATGTTTGGTGAGTGGAACTTAACGGGCATATAAATTAAAAAGTGCCCCTGAACGGTCGATATTAAATCAAAGGACGGGCAATACAATCGAATGGACCATCTGATGCCTGAATGCACCATGCACATTCCTGAAAAGCGAACGGCAAATGTTTCACTAATTTCCTGCATGTCTTGGAATTGTCATTTTTGTCACACCAATTCTCCCTTGACAGTAACTGAGACACACATTTCTAGAACTTCTAAGGATACACTGAGCAACTCTCAGCGACAAAACATCGAGCCGAGCATCATTTCAATTTTGTATCACAATGATATTGTATTGTTTAACGATTCGGCAAAACAGGTAAGTAGACAACGTCAACGAATTCGATTGTCAGGTCGTTTCTGGAGAGGCAAATTGCATCTGGGTTCCATGCAATCAACAAGTTCACAGCAAAAATATGAACTATACTTCAAAACAGAACGGTTTCAGGAACAACCATTTGCTCTTCTGCTTCCCCACTGTTTCACACGGATCAAGTAAATCTAGCCGTGAGTACGGACATCTTTTCGCAAGACTGCCCACCCCACAAGCCCTGATGCTCTGTATACTGGTCTTCTTATCGTCAACTACTAGCGGCACAGATGTGACTTGTGTCTAAGCGGATGTGCATTTCAACTTCATGAGATATATACACGGTCTGGAATCACAATCGTTCTTCCATATTTAGCCAAGACTAATCAAGGACAACATAGACCACGGGTTTATAATTGAGATCACAGTTGCAATATAGCTGTGGCATCCCCATATATTCCGTTTCTACTACACAATAATAATAATATATATTTCTCAACGCATTCGTGAGAGACACGCTCGGATGTGCGCGATCATGACAGATAATTACAGGCGTTACAAATCAACAAATGTTTACATTGTAAGACAAACATGAAGTCTGCTGACAAAAGAATGCATAATCAGACAGAGGATAGGTTGCGGTTTACGAAAGTTTGATACACACATCAGTAAGAGAAATAGTTCGCTCATTCCTCAGATTCTGTTCAAAAGATGAGATGTTATACTAATTTTTCTTATACAAGGTTATGTGGGGGACGATGTTTCAAATATTTCAAGGTCATGCCGGGAAATACGTGCAAATGCATCTTCGAGGGATTCCGCCATTATTTGACATAATTGGCTACGGAAAAATTTTGAAGCAATTCGGCTCGGGCAAGGGAGGACGGAAAAATTGTGATCCGACGCAGCCAAACAACAAAACGTCGCACCACCACGCACGAAAAACAATGAAGACGACGTCGATGGAGGCACGATTAAAACAAACGTACACAAATGGCGGTATTTGTGAACGGTTGTGGATATAAGATTGTGACAATGAAAATGTGTTTAGAAAAATTTTATAATTTGTTCAACTACCACAATGAGCGTGGTCAATAGCAGTTATTATTCCCATCGGATTGGCTTATTTCGTGGCCGGACGTTGGCCAGATGTTGGCCAACACCTCGGAGTCGGCCATGTGTTTGCTGGGCAGCCATTTTTCGTATCTGATATTGACGGTTTATTTGACTAGCATACAAAAACTCTCCAAAGAAAACTGAAAAAAAATGCTGCCTACGTTTACCTCACATAAGTGCATTGAAACCTCGATATCCTCGTGCTGTCTTCCTGCCTCAAACCCTACTTGTAACCACTATTAACTGTTTTTGTGTTATGAAATATCGATTCTGGCTTAAACATTGACCTTATAAAACAAGCTGATGTCAAACATTCGTATGGAATTCTGATCATTTCGGAAGTAGCTGCTCACTACCCAATAATCGCGGAATACTATAACAATTACCTGCCCATATTATATACTTCAATGAAAGGAAAGAAAGCAATTATATCGCGTGAAGTTAGTCAAGAAAATATCATACATATATTATCCATAATATTACATGTGATCACTCCGCATTTCTCCATTTAACGCGTAAGATTGTGCTCTTTTTCTCACTCTTGAAAACATCTGCTATGCGAGGAAATTTTCCGCGATGAACGGACGTTAGAAACCCCATATTGACCGAGCAGTTCGCGACATTTTCAACTTTTTGATTTTGGCACAACCGAAGAATTCCTGCGCTGGAGTTTGCCCAATTCTTCGTCGGATTTTGAAAGTTCCCGTCCTCCCTTGCCTGAGCCGAATTGCTTCTGAATTTTTCCGTAGCGAACTATGTCAAATAATGGCGGAATCCCTCGAGGATGCATTTGCACGTATTTACCGGCATGACCTTG
>LOND01002717.1:35472-62535 GCA_014220965.1 Paragonimus kellicotti | reverse complement strand
AAAAGGATTTCAGTTACTACAACAAGAGGCATACGGGTTTCTGAACAACTGGGTATGACGCGTTCAACGTATTCATCAAGCGGCCTTGCACATGTGAATAAGTGATCTAATTGGCGTGCAAAGATCTTTTGTGAAACAATCGTCCAGTAAGTGAATGCGGATATGATCCACGAGGCTGTTCGGCAATATATCCGAAAACATTTCGGCAGCGCTCCAAATATAACCATCCTGTGGACAGCGGTGATTTGGTTGTTCATGATTTCATTCCGACATCAGTACTTTTGAAGGTGAAGGAACACAAGGAGCAACACTTACCAGCGACAGCAAAGAACATGTCCGTTAAAATCGCTGCCCACATGGAGTGTGTGGTGACTGTCGTGTTTTTGGTATAAAGTTGGTCACCACGTCCCCTGTTTTCGCATACTTTTCTCTTGTTGATCGTTTTCTTCTCACAACTGATATCTTCATGATAGCAATTGCCAGCCTTTCTCGCGAATATTGAAACAGCTGCTCGGATTGACCACGAGAGAAACTGTTCTTAGAATAAACGTATTATCAGAGCCTGATATCTTTTAAATGTCGAGGATTGTTCTCGCGCTGTTTATCCGTCCTAACTTTCCACTGCTGAGCCTTTGTTTGTATGTGCTTTGTTTCACTCACGCCTCGTAGTTCACCATTAAGTGACTTGTATGTGGTTATGTCCACGAAAATCGTCGATCTCCGACCTTGTAAATTTGGTAAAATTCAACGTCGGGACTTGCTATTTTCTTCCACTTGGATTTTAATATTTATCTTGTATTTTAGCAGGTAACTAATAAACAACTCACCTTTACGACGGTGTTTTTTTGGATCGGAATCGGGTACTTAGAGGGTTCAGGTTCTACAGACGCTCGCTGCATCACAGACGCGACTCTTCATGGTCCAGTCTACCAACAGACGTTGCTGGTAGACTGAGCGTAGTTAAGAAAATCACCAGGCGTCCGGGACTAAAAATGTTCCAGTAAACATCTCGCGAACTTGCAATGTCAGGTTTGCTTGCACTCCGGTAACACGCACGCAATATCGAGCTAACTATTGCGAACTTCATACATTGATCCATCCCTAAATAAAAATGTGTAATCATTCATTTTCCTTTCAAGATACTTAAAATAAAGTGCCACGGTCAAAATCACAATGAACACTATCTTCAAGGGTCAGTGACTTCGGGCTTGTAGGGGAATTAACACTGACAAGGTGATCACAGAGGCGGAATTAAAAACATGGTCAGAGAATGGGGTGGGTGACAATATTGAAATAATTTGGCCCGAGCCGAAAGCCAATTCACTAGAATTAGCTATCAAGTTTGTCCCACTACGGAGAGTTATCTACCCCGGGAAATCACCGTGGTTGAAGCGTGAACCCCGAGAGAGAAGTAAACCCACAAGCGGACATAGGCGTTGTCTGGAGTACAAACGAACGCAGCGCAGGGCCAGCTATGTTCAGCGGGTATGCCGACTAACATACGAGAACTTTGCTAAGCAGGCCAAGCAAAACCAAAAGGGGGTAATACGATTATTTTGAGTCAAAAGCCCCTATCCGGATGTCTGTTGAGTGCATTTGTAACAAACGTGGTGGAATGTGTTCACAACTGAACAAAAGGCCCAAACTTTACTTCAGTTTTTGAGAAGGCATATACAAGGGATGGTAATCGATCACCGCACGTTAAAGTCTGGCTTGATTTACCTACGATGAAGGAAGTGGTAATTAGTTTTGAAAGGGTGGATGGTCAGGGCAACGTGTGCTTATACAGAGAAGTACTGGGACGAGGTAACTAGGGATCCAGGTCACCGGAGAATTCGAAGTATATACTCAGTGTCTGCATGTAGTCTGTAAAGCGAATCGGGCACTTGTAGAGGACAAATGGATATGCACTCAACCCTCGTTTACTTACATTCTGAACCACCTTCTGTGAAGAGCAATCGAAATGCAGCCCCAGCAAGCACTGGGATTTGAAAGCAAACCGTATATTTCCAGCATTGTTTGGAAATATGATAAGTAGTTAGCTCTAGCCTAGTCTGGGACCAACGGCAGCAACCAAGAGAAGAAGAAAAAGGAACACTGAGTGAACTGGAGCCCGCCCAGCGGCAATCAGAAGCACGCCGGGCTAAAAGTGCGTAGAAACTTCAAGTGCGTTGAGCAACGCTCGAAAAGGTATAAATTGAACGACTTCGAAAAATGAAGTAATAGATGGGCCATTAGGACAATGGTAGGCATTTGGTGCGTGCAATTAGTTGAACGACCGGAGAGAGTGGCAGTGAATTCGTGTCAGGCCTTCCATTGCAGATGGATTTAGAACCATCCGTACAAAACGGATACGATGGAAAACACGGTTGTAGCGGGGATCCCTAAAGAAGGTATACGATCGCCAGTCGCTACACGCTCTGTCGACTGAAGCAGCTAGTAGCCTCAAGGAAACCCAACGTCCTTCTGCCTCTGTGTATGGCTTAAATGAAACCACATTCTGGATGATGTGTACAGGCTGGGTGACCGTATTTGGTTAATGATGCAACGTAGGTTCACAAAGTTCCCTGTAGAAACTGCGCGAAATGGAGTAATACAACGGACTAAAACACCTTACTCTCTTCACATTATGAAGAAGGCGGAAAGGAAGAGACCTAATCGAAGTTTTTAAGGTCCTGTGTGGATTGTCCGAGAGAGGAGGGCGGCCATTCACTCTCAGCAAAAATTACTCACTCAACGGACGTAAACTAAAGATTGTAGAGGAATGGACTAAGATTCAAATCCGCGTCAACTTTTTCTCACATAGAGTTGTGAACAGCTGGAACAAATTGCGTCTGAGGTGGTTTTGGCCACCACAATTACCGACTTTAAGAATAAGCTTGATGCATGTTGGTTGGCAGTATTTCCGAATATGTGGTGTTGGTGAAGTGATCAGGATCTACTTAACGTTATAGCAACCTTTCCTCTTTCCCCTGTCGATATCTTTGCTATGCTCCTCAGTTCTTCTTTATTACCGACGGTATACAACTTGCGTGGGACTTCTTTATTTAGTTATTTCTCCCTCCTTAACTGTCTTTTTGTTCTCGTAGCCAGGCTGTTTTTCTCGGGTCATCTAGGAGCCTGAAAGAGATCATGATGAGGCCAGCTTTGGTATCGATCCTGTTCACTAATGTGAGTATACCATGATTGCTGACGGTGATTCCAATACCGTTTCCCTCCATCATTCAACCTCTGGCATCCAAGAGATCGCTTGCATGGTCCTGATGAAGACTTGATCAGTGATACTCTCGCTGCCCATTTGATAATAAACTGTGTTAAACACCATCAAAGATTTCGGAACATAACTGTGACTTGCAGTCGAAACCAGCAAACGCACATGGTTTGAATGTGAATTGTGTGACGGAGCGTACTGCTGTGCTGTTGGCGTCGTCTTAGTTTGTGCATGGCTTACCGGGCCTTTGGTTCATGCATGTTTGTGTTATTTATTTTTACAGGACTGTTGCTGGAACACCTACTTCGGAAGAATACTGTCCCTCGACATTTCCCAAAAGTTGATCCATAAGTGTTACGGGCACTCAGAGTAAAAGCGGTTAGCTTGCACGTTACACTATTGAAGGTTTCCCCCGCATTTGTCGCAAAACGGCGGTAACCTCGGAGATAGCTGGTGTAAGAAAGTGGACATTAACCGGCTACTAGATTCAAGTCTTGTGACCCGAACCAAACCACAAAACGTAGTTTGGGCAATTTCTCCAACCACCTGCAACAGAAAACCAGTCCCTGCATGGCTACCGCAAATCAACCGGTAAAATTGAGACTCATGCCATTATAGGAATACGGACTACTGAAACCAACTGTCCGGACCCAACGCGCTCCTCTCAGGTATGATTGCGGTGTACGCTTAACATAGCCTAGGTGTCATAATAAAATTAAACAGGGAGATAACGGGAACAGATTCTAATAACAAGGTTACTGTGGTCCAGCGTTACTTATAGTATGTTTCGGCACATCCTGGTGAACCAAACAAACATGTTGGAGGCTTCATTCCGCGAACGTCTCAAATACTGGCCACCTAACTGCCGCTCCCAGTCCAACGTAAGTAGTGGGAAATGCGCATAGTGCGATATGTGACGCAAGCAACACTGGAACAAGGACGAATCACCTGACCGGGAGTCTAGCGTGGTGACCATTAGTACGTGAAAAATGAGAACAGTAAACAAGGTCATGCACCAGGCAGAACCAGCATATTTACGTATATACAATGCGCAGCAAGCATAAACAATTATTTTATACGATTCCGTAAACAGACTCGGAAGAACCTCAATGCACTGTTCCTAGAGGCCTGAATGGACTGACCTTGAACCTACCGATCAATGGCCCAATATCAGTCGATAGGACAGAAACGTGATCACTGTTATGGCGGACACCAGTGAATTGACAGACTGATCCCTGACTCAGAGGCACAATGACCAAACAAGTAGCGTCCGCTGACTCAGTAAAACTGTTAATCCCTTTGAGAACATCAAACTGTCCCCCAGCACGATTAAGTGAAGAAACATTCCTACACACATTTGGATAACTGAAAAATGTAAAAGGTAGATTGTGAGACTAGCAAATGCCTACTACATAGTATACGAGCAACCGCACAACCCCTCTTAATCAACCAGCAGTACGAGGGGGAAAATGAACATGCAATACGTTGACGAAGTTGAATAAATAGCCCTGGAAATAGCTGCACCATAAATAAACTCGGACTATTCGTGATTCAATTATTAGTCCCTTGATTCATTAGAGATGCTGTAGAGACACTCTTGGTTTGCCACGTATTCCAACTATCTTGCTATTTATTTGACTGTTGACATTATTAACACTGTTTGATTGCATGTCTGCATTCTCTCGTTTAAGGTCAAAACAAGTAATTTATGATCGTTTGCCAGCTGGTTGGTCGTGCTTCGCTTACAGCTCATTTTCCCAGTCTACTTGCAATAAACGTCGTTGTCCATTATTCGGTTTTCTGGTTTAATTATTGTGGAGAATAGGCACGGTTCTAGACGCAGAAACGTTCCAGTCCTCTACAATGTGGAACCCTGAAACTTGATATTGCGCGCTTAAAGTTAATAAATCAAACGTCAGTACAAGTTTCAAACTTCAAGCTCCATTAGGTAAGCAAACGCTTCTCATGAAATCCTCAAGTGAGAAACAACATATATCATAGGGTTAACTAGGAACATGAATATATTTAAGCAAATTTGACGGATTATTAAAACACGTGATTGTAAGAGGAATATGAGAAGGAAACCAGCGACATGGGCATAACAGGGTTTACGACAATAGACAATGTAATATGAACACAAAACGTGAAAAAATGCGATCATGAGAGAATAAAGACAAACGTTACAGACACTCCACAGAATTCAGATAACGGAGTCGGATTTTTAACGCATCTTCTAGCAAATGGTCTCTCAAACTCCACACAGCCTCGGTGACACTAGCATGGTGAGCATGATTTTGCGGATTCGCCAGGAAGTTTCCAGCCAACTGGTTAGCCACATTAGCTGGCAAAGTGGGCCCTGTTTCCGGTGTGACTGATAATTGTGTTCGCCAATCACTCAAACCACCTTGTACGTTTTTTCGCAAACGATTGATATAACTGGGGTAAAACAAAAAAATGAACACCATATAAGAGGCAGAAGTGGTGTTTTTTTTAGTACAGCCTGCACAACAAATGGATTCTCAATATTAGATATAAAGAGTTGGATGATAGAACGGTGATAATAACGGGCAACGGGTTCCAAAACAGAAGTCTACTTGAGGACATCTTTCATTGATATATGGAAAAAGTGATAACGAAGTAACCGCGCAACCCCCGCGAAGCACTCTAAACAGTGCAACTGTCTACCTAATGATGACCATTTAAATAATTAAATGGTCAAGACGAGGCAGACAACCGGATAAAGATAGAACCCACAAGTGATATGGGAAGGTCATCAAATCGATAGCACGTGGTCGTGAATTCTCAAACATTAGATACGTGTGCAATCAATATATTCCGAAAATGACTATTATCCGCATCAACAACTCGCTTGTTGGACACAGAATCACGTATCTAAAAATCGAAGATAATATCATAAATAAGGCAGTTGTACATATTATTTACAATCACCCCAAAGAAAAATGTTAGCCCCATGAAAATCAGCACACAACCCCAACCAAGTTTGAAAGACTATACGCCCAACTAAAGATATGAGGCAGGTACATAGAAAAAAGTCGTCCTGGGAAGGAAAACGACATTAGGATGGGCAAATGAAAACACACCGAACCAGATAGGATTTAACCAATAAAAAATTGATGATAACATATTCACAATAGGTCCTCAGTTATAAAAAACAGTAACCACAAGCAGTACCCACAAATATAAGCTGGCGAGCGATACACCTTGGAACTGACTACAACATTAAAATGCAAAAAGACGCAGAAGAACAAAAACCGCAGCAGTTCCCGGAAAACTGCACGCACTCGATTAACACTAAAATGAAGTGCTGTTTGTTCCCATTAAACCTGGCTTAAAAACTGCGATCAGAGATTCCTAGAAACTTGCGTTTATTGAGGAAACATACTTTACCACATCAGAGGTAAACTCGATATAACTTTATACAAAATCTGACTGTCCACTAGTTTGTACCCGCGGAGGCGTCAGTAGGGTGACGAGCCATCTGTATACACACGTCAATCAGGGCATTCTAAGACGTTCCCCGGCTCCTAAAGGCATGACATCACAACAGTGGAACCAACAAATAACCGATGATACTTAGATGGAAAAGTAAAGGCACTCAACAAGCGGATGGTCACGATAATATATTACAAGTGAATGATACGCACTCGTCTGAATAGCAACCACTCTCTATAAATGATTCGTCAGCCGTAGGCTGCAGTAGGCAGACGTCTATGGCCTATAGAAACACTCAACTCTTGCACTGTTCCCCGAGTTCAGTTGGTGTCGAACATTTGTCAGCCGTTCTTCAGGACGTTTAGATGGTCAGCTATTTTAAATTAATTAATAGTTGCCTTGCTTGTTTGTCTTTGACTTACTAACTGGGTTGCGATCAGTGGTTTGCGATTTTCATGTAAGTGACAGAATAACGAATTTACTACCAATTCTGCATAAGTAACTGTTCAAATGAGAACGGAATGGCAACTTGAGCACATCCTGATATTTATTCAGTAAAAGTTTGAGTTTTCGGCGAACGGTTAATTTACCAAACAGAAATGAATTCGTGTCCGTGAACACAAACATGTTGAACATATGTAACGACCAAATATTCCAGTCACCAACTGACTGTGTAAGACCAACGACAACAGAGATAATAAAGACAACGGACTGTCGATAACACAGGCATTCGTGCAAACCTCTGACCTGATAAGACCAAAAGAATGATGTTCTATTTATAAATAATTGTAACTCCGAGGGACATAGTGGAGCGAGAGGAATTATTTACACGACCAAGAAGTAAGTACCTCGCGAGATACATCAAACCTTACTTCGGATTCGTGTTACTAGAGTTAAGTTTACTGTACCATCAACAGTGATCGCAACCTGACAGACAGTGGAGTGCTAGTTGACAGAATGAGAGGGCGATCGCCCTAGCAACCCAAAAGGTTACGATGGGCATAACAACTGAAAGCGTCAAAGAGCCCACTATGATAAATCCATGCAACACCTCGAAGTTGGAAATGGTGGAAAAGACTATTCTCCATCCACCTTTGAACCAAGGAGTTAGCAATGTGTATACGTTATGATTAGCAGAGCAATCTGGAAATGTGAACTTATTTCCTAAACATAACTGGTACACTAACAATGTAGCTAATGTGAATTCATTAGACAACTTAAACACGCTTGTCTAGAGCGACATAAGATTATGCCTGATGAATAGCGGTATGAACGTGTGGAGACGATATTACAGACGGGAAGATCCTATTTATGAAATTTATCTAGTTCATACGTGTTGACGTCCATCACAAACATTACGGTGATGGGTGCGAGCCAAGGCTGCTTCAACTGTTTCTGACAGCCAGCATATGAACAGGCACCCTCAACTGAGAGAAAACGCTTTGTACTGTGAAAACTACGCAGTAAACTTTTTAAGAATTGACAAATAACAGGAAACGATCGCATGAAGTGACAGACGTATCATGACATACGATAAAAATGGCGGTTATGGAAAGTAAAGGAGGATGCAGGTGAGAAAGAACACACGGATGATAAAAGAGATTATTCACCAAATCAGACAGCATCTCTAACCAAAGACGTGCGTTGTCCTTCTCAACCCAGCCGGAAAACCGGGAACGCAGTACTGAAGTAAACTTAGGTGTAAGTACCTTCAAACCCGGAACCGAAGTCATAGGCTGGCCACCAAGCTGCCACTTTCAACCTAACGCACATTTCATAAACAAGGCGCGGTGTGGCAGGCAAAGCTGGCATTGGTAGGATGTGCCCAAGCGAACGAGGCCTGTGAAACCAGACCAGCATGCTCAGAAGTCGACACACACGATTCTGGTAGACCAGGATATGTCGACTTCATCTATTTAGCTCAAATTCCAACACAGATTACATCTCACCGGAAAATACAGTTTGCGGGTGATCTCAAACGTGGCACACAGATGGAAGAAACGAAATGTAACGCAACTCACCGTTGATAAATTTCTGAGTGTAAGACTCGTGATGTCCGCGGAGGCGTTGACACAAAGATTGGCGAAGGTGCCCGATTAAGTTGCTGCTGCTGTTGAACGGAACTGGTAATTTGAAGATTCGGTGCCTGAGCAGACGATACGAATGGTGTTGCATGTGCTGTACTGGCTGACACGACGGCTGTAGGGTAGATGGGCTGGTGAGCTAGACCGAGGGGCAAAGATGAGGTAAAAAGCACACCACTAGGGGTCAGTTAAGTGATAAGGCACTACTCATAATGGCTATAGGCCTGACCGGAAAATACTGTGGCGATCAGACGAAAGATAGTTCACCCAGACAGACAATACTGGTTCAGTATATTGTCAGTTATTACGTATAGGAACACAGAGAAACAGGTCAAAATTAGCTGATATAGGTAACAAACTGAAACAATCACGTCGCTCGCATGTTTGTAATGCGCGAACGAAAAAACTAACGTCACTTGAAACAAGTAATGCGCACAACAGGCCTGTCCAATAAGAAACCGTGGCTTGAGAAACGCGTCAACCGGCATGAACGGTGTTTGTCAAGGCAAAACTGTTTATAGGCGGCGTTGCTTATTAGGTTAAAATGAAACCACACCACGGCAAGTCAAGGTCACTTCAAAACTGCAACTTTTAAAACTTTGTCCGCAAGAGTGTAAAACCAACCCAATTGCCAGCCAAGCGTAAGCCTAAAGATAACAGAGCCGATCACACAAATTCACGTCTTACATATCGGTATATAAACATGGGCTGTTTTTAGAAACCCACTACATATCGACTGCGGGATTCTGCTAAAGCACACAACAAAATGAGCAACATTTTGATACTGAAACATCAAACTTCCAGTCTGACCATTCCACTAACAAGCTGATCAAACTGATAAACACAAGCTACTTTTTTTTTTGCGCCCCTTGACATAGTGCACCTGATTTCGTCATGATACTGAGCCTATCAAGTCTTTCAGCTTCTAACGTTCTTGTGCTGATCGAGAATTTAAATAGGCTGGCATTAGTTTAAGTACTTTTCTGTCTCCTCTGCAATTCATGTTTTTTCTCCTGTTATTCTATTTTGTGTCTTTATGTTCATGGTACTTGTTTCTAACAACGTAGGTACATGCAAGCAGTTCTGCGGTGGTACAAACTGTAGTGACATCACCACCACTGCATGGCGAACAAGCTATGTTGCAAACAAAGTATCATTCTTTAGGTTTTCGGCGGCGGTTATTTTATTGACGTTAAGGCCACATTTCACAACTGCTGGTACAGAAGTAGTGTACTGAACTGATCTACAGAAATCAATATTGATTTTTTCAGTCAGTTGCCGGTAAAGTAATTGATCAATTTTGTTTCAATCTTGTAGTTGACATTTTTTGACGCAGTGCTGTCACCTGAATCTGGAAATCTGACCTTGTATGGTATCACAATTTTCTCTGTTCACTTGGCCTATTCCATATTGGATGATCAGTGAATTACCTGGATCACTGAAAGCTTTTTTTTTATACAGCCAACAGAATGAGCATGGGCTGCAACTATGATCTTTGACCAGATTGAACTTGGAAGGGTTCTTTTCAAGAACTGAACGGGGCTCTGGTTTGATGAAATCTCTATGTTCCAACCTGAACGTGCAATTGGCTCTATCAGAAGTCCAGTTGTGGAGCTGTTCATTTTTGAGAAGTCGATATCCTGTTTATTTCTCTCAGGCTATAATCTTTCTCAATGTTGAGAAGAAAGATGCCGTACCATTAGAGAGCCTAGTAAAATGATTCTTTTCACCAAACCTTTTTCCAGATCAACAGGATCAACAAAGTTTGCCCGTCTGGTACACAAAACGACACGATCGTAACACACACGAACAGTTACAGCTAAGACTTCAAGGGTGAGTCAGTCAGTATATTCACATTTTACAGCCTAGCTCGGCAACCAACTCATCCCTTGAAGTTGTAGAACATGTGGTAAAGTTGAAAGATATGTCAAGAGCTCGCTGCACTGAGACGACACTTATCGAGTCAGCGAGTGGCGAATCGACATGCTTGGCATATGACACTCAGACAATGAACAAAACCTAGATGAAGAAAAGTAACAATAATTGACTTCTGTTTGACAATCGAAACTAACAGTATATTGTTGACCGCTTCAAACGGTATATTGAGTAGAATAGAATGAGATGTCTGCGTCATAACTTCCGATAGTCTCCAAAAGTTTTCAGTCGTCCAAAACTTTACAGCACCTTGAAAATCATACCTCATATTTCACAGATTTTTCCAGCTTGTACGAACCAAGTAACTGGTCACTCAACCCACATTGATGAGAGTGAACATGTCAATGCACTAGGCGATCGTGTGTAAGGTGAACAGTGGAGGATTATGAGTGGGCAACTCAGATACATGGTACTCTGACGTGACCTTCTAGACACCTCCCAAATGTTGCAACAAGTCTTTTTGGTGCACTGTTTGGATCATGTACTATGTTAATAACAATGACCGCGCTTAAAATCGAGAACAGCGTCCACGGAAGACAACTCCACAGGTGGACGCTTATCTAGGTCAACAGACGATGGCCGCATTAAGGTGGTGTGTGCTTTGACTCATAAAAAGTGTTTTCTGTTACTTCATGGAGGTTCCGAAGGAGCAGGCATCAGCGAAAAGTGCGTAAAAGAAGGCAGTGAGGTAAGAGGCCTGAAGCATGGGATGTGAATAATCAAGACTTTGAGGCTGCATTATGACAATGTATTTGCTTACACATCGTTCTTTATTTGTAATTCATTGACGAAGCGCGAGGCGTTCCACGCATTCCACGGCGGCCCAATTCTACGGATTTTTGTCGCAACAAATTCTGTACTCCACCCTAAAGCTCGTAAATTTTAGACGAAGGGAGCGTGTTATTGATAAATGGATTGAGAATAACACAACGTTATGAGCAAGTTGTAATACTCTACGTTTCAACCACCTCGGGTGGCCTTCCTCAGGATTACAACACTCCTGAGGAAGGCCACCCGAGGTGGTTGAAACGTAGAGTATTACAACTTGCTCATAACGTTGTGTTATTCTCAATCCATTTATCAATAACATGTTAAACACGACGCCCAAACTGTTTGACTTCATTCGTACTAAATTTGGTGCGGATATCTTACAACTGATTACTAATCGAAGAAAGCGTGTTTCAGGATGTGATACAAGAATAAAAAGCGCTGAAACCAGTGTATAAACGATGGAAGGGATTGCTCTGGAAGAGCCAGGTCTGAGTATTTTGTAAGTAGAACGGTAATTTTTTTGAAAATAAGCAATTTGGTGTCTCACTAAATAGGCCTTGAGTACAACCCCACATGTATGTATTTAGCAATGGTAATGGAATGCAGGCTGTAATCAATCGCGTGGGTACGAAAATAAAAGGAAAATGACAATTCGGCGGACGCGAGTAAGCAAGTCCAAAGCTCAAATCGTACAGTGTTTCTAACCAGTCATGCGCATCGCTACGAGGTCTCCGATCTCACACCCATCAAGCAACCACTTGTCATAACGGGAGGCAGCACTAATGCGAATTTCCAAACATAGACTGGAAGAAGTTTCCTAGAAGGTAGTACAGTTCAGATGCTGAACAAAGGACGATCAGCAATCAATCCAGATTAAAGCAGCCCGCCGTGAGACCCCATCGTCAGATAGGGAACAGTTCATCGAGGTGATTGCAACGGAGACGAAAAGTCTGTCTGAAGACTTTCTAGTTACAGGTAGATATCACACCAGTCAACCTAGCCACTATGTTACCGCCGTTACGTTAGATGGTCCCGCTTATTCCTCGCACGAAGCGTATATCACTTGTCCCGGTCTGTCGTCTGGTGACCACATCAAGCCTTTCCGAACTGGTGACATGAGGGATACTACCACGTTCAGGATAGTTCGATCGTCCCAGTTAGGGTGAAGGGATCGCGAACGGCACAGGCCAAACCAGACAACACATTCGTCTAACATAGAACTGAGAAAGTTTGCCACAACACTTGAAACTGATCAAAGTAGTAAAGAAACGACCTTCCGTTACAACAGCGAGTCAACCGCAGTCAGCCAGAGATTTGCATTGAACTGAAAGCGTTTCAAACAGTGTGTGCGCATTTTCAGTTGACTCGGCTATGAATGTTACCAACAAACCGCTGTTCAAACAACACGGAAATACACTTCGCACAAAACTTTGGGACCAGGATGGTGCTGGAAAGTGAGGTCTTTCTTGTGTGAATGGGACAAGTGGAACGTAGAAACTACACCGGACTAATGTTACCAAGGCGCTCCAGGTAGCACATCCAACGTGACGGTTCACACATTAAAATTTTTTTCTTATTCGACAAGCGGTAACCGTGTTTCAAGCTGGTTACCAAAGCTATGGACTACTTTGTAACCTGTGCCGGTATCGTGAGCCGTAAATGAGGATGCTTTAATTTACACCGACCCAGATCTTTAGTTTCACATGTGGTCCTCTGTTTCCGATGAACGCAAATATATGCATCTAAACAAGAGCGACTACAAAGTTGAGATGACATCAGTGCTTCAGCAAACCGGGGCGCGATGACTCACCGTTCCAACCATAAAATCAACGCGATTTAACTCCTGAGGTTACAGGCTGTTACATAACCGTTTGGGCCTATTCTAACAAAGAAGTTACTAAAAACAAACATGTAATCGATAGGTTATCTTCAAGTCGGTACAATTGTGTTGGGGGAAGATTAAATCCGACGGGAGTCCAGATCGGACTCTTACACAGAAACCAAGTTACTGTAACAAGGCGGATCAATAATTCGACTTAACTCTATCAACCTTCCATACAATTATACCGGGCCGGAGAGGAGTAATCGAAAACATGTTAACCGGTATGCAACCATTTTCACTATCGTAATGGAAACAGCTGTAACACCTACTATCGAGCGAGAAGCGCAGCAGGACACAGACAAACACTAACAACTAACGCGTACCACCAGCTGTACCGATATCATCGGATGAACGTTAGCATGATAGAAAAACAAAGATAACCTTCGACTATGTTACATAAGAAATTGACAGCTGTTGTATAACAGGCAGTTTCGTTGTGAGTAATATACTACTCACAAGCGACATTCGGGAACAAAGGGCAAGCCCCAACGCCAGGAAGACGACGGACCAGAAGTGAATATTGGAATAGTGTGCACGCGCTATGGGAGAAGTGCCACCAGGGCGAATGACAACGTACTGCTACCCAATGTATGTGAACGCATATCAGCCGTGCAAATGAGTGTACACGTTTGTGGTCCCATGTTTAACATGACCTGTACGGGAGTTCGTGCAATAAACGAATTTGCTGGTCAAGCGTCTTTGCGGTCATAACAACAGCTACGGTGGATGAATCGAGTTGTGGAAGAAATATCGTTTCATTGGCCGTGTTTTACTCATGTGCAACAAGCATAGAGCTATACAGAGAGCATGTTACATGACATCTTACTGCTCTCCTGGGAAAGCAAAAATATTGTTGACGAACTGCACCAGATGGAAATACAATTTAAGAAACGAACCAATTAGCAGTTTACTATTAACCATGTTGCGCTCACGCCTGACAACCACAAAAACGTAGAAGAAAATTTCAATACCATCCAAGTGATGAGGCTGTCATTCGTTGGGGTATAATTTCCTACACTTTAGTAATGAGATTATGCGTATCTAAAGAACAGCAACAGAAACCAAACGAAGGAAAAAAGAAACTACCCGGAGGAGGGCAGCAGCACGGTTGCGCAACTTTCAGACGAGGACAATTGGATGATGACTCACTTTGTTGAACTAATTGGAAATGCGGTTGAACATGCCCCGTAAACTCATGCGGCGTACCAGTGGCTACCAACGGTTGAACGATGCTAGATGGAGGACCAGCGGAGCCATGTGACACGAGTGAAATATTCGGTTGTGAATGTGTCAACGGATGAGTGGGCAACACTGAGCCGACATTAGGAGTAGGCGCGCCGGTTGTGGCCAGTAGGATTTGAGTATGAGGTGCTGTTGGCGAACCAGACACAATATTAGTGGGTACATGCGTTCCAGAGCCAACAACGGCGGTGACTGTGCCAACAGAGGTAGAGCCTGCGTTAGATGCTACAAGTATACGTTGCTGTTGAGGATGAAAGTACGTGGATTGTGGCGTTCCAGAGCCGATTGATGAGGCGGGGATCATAGAACCCGGCTGACTAGATAATTGATACAACACCTGCAATGGCGTAGGCAAATTCATGGGGAGATTACGGTGTAGAATAAAACAATAGAAGGACGGCGCAAAGCACACATAAACAGTTTCGGTTTCACTATGGATACCAACAAAAATTACAGCAGCAGGACACAGTCAAGGTAATGTAGAACAGCATTTCCCAAGCGGGAATATAGGAACCAAATTACCGGAGTATGGGAGTGAATTTGTGAGAGGAACAAACCCTTTAAAGACCTGAGGCAGTCTTTGGAGTGGCGGACCATTTACGCGGATAGAAGAGAACAGGCATTATGCAACTCCGTTAGCAAACACATTCCAGTTTGAGGTTGTGAAACGGTCGTGGATACCATGATGTCTCAATGTGCTGCCGGAACTAGACGAGTCAGAGGGGACTAGCGTCATCGGATGAGCGACACTTGATGACAATTCGACCTCAAATGAACCTGGAGGAAACCTCTCGAATACGTTACGCAACAGACAATAAAAAGCTTTTCAGGTTTGCGGAATCAGTAACAACTAACAAGTAAAAACCATCACCCCCCCTGTGTACAAAAAGATTTGTTCACCAGTACCAAACTGCCTGGGTGGTTGAAATGCATCAGTGTGCGTTTGGTTGGTGATTTTAATGTGTAATTTCACAGTGCTTATTACTTTTTGGTAGATAAACCATCACACTGCAGTAGGCATCTGATGAGATGCAGTAAAATGTGTTCCAGAGATGAATACTCCAAAAAACCGTTTCACTTTTGCAACTTTTAAACCGTTAGCTTACTGGCTTTATAAGTATAAAGTGAACAGACCACAAACAGAGCAGCGACAGGATCGATCAGAGGTGGTCTGTCCTAATGGGGGGCGGGGGAGAAACAAATCAAACCACGCACTCAAGGTATACTAAATAACAATCGGTTACAAAGTTTATTAGTTTGAAACAAACTTAACCACAACCGTTTGTACAGCGTATCACTCACACTGAAAATTATGCACCTGACACTTTGCACACTGTAACTAAGAGGTTCACGCTAAAATTGATGAAAAACAGGCGCACCTTCTTTGCGTACAGTGTTGCCTCCGACAGGGTAACGGACTGGTCCGTAAAAGCATCCTCACCCGTCCTATGCTTTGTTTTGTCAGGAAGGAAAAAAAGGACGCAAGGGACAGGTCACAATGAGATCAAGCAACGTTAAACCTAAAGACTATATTAATTTGGGGGATGTAGATCGTGCAGTGCTCGCAATCCACCTATGGTATACGGTTTCAAATGCAGCCAACTGACAATAGTGGCATTTGCTAGTGTAGAACACCAGTGTTGTGAGGGAGCCCGAGAAGTCTGTAGAATGATCAGACTAGCCATCTCGGGTAGACTGGCCTCCAGATTTCGAGGGACGAAATTATGATGATAAACGATGCTAGTTTTTAGAGGAGCGACTGCTTTCAATTGAGGCCATAACTGTGGTTCGCAGTCGTACTTGGGATTGGTCTTTATGAGGTATTATACCGCTATATAAGCCTCATAGGACCAGACGAACGTGGTTCTTCTCAAAAGGACTCTCTTAGGGGGGACTACCGAAAGTCGGGCACGGGAACACATCGCATAACCTATTAAGGATTTGAAGGGTTAAGAACACATGCTCTAGACTATCAAACTGAAATCTTGAGACCCATCTATCGTGCGCAACATACATCATCAACTCCACCAATAAATGACAAACGACGTACCTGATGTGTCCCACTAGGTGGCAATGTACAGCCGGAAGACAATGGGGGTAATGCAGCAAACGGAACTTGGCTGAACGTCGCTGCGGTGGTCACATTCGACGGCTGTCCGGGCGTGGGACCTACGGAACTGTTTGTATTGGGAGCAGACTGTGTGTGCACAATTTGGATCACTTGTCCAGATGGAGTCTGGTAAAACTGCACGTTAGCAGCTGCAGGTGTTGATGGAGCACCAATGGTGTGACGGGGTGCAGTCGGTGCGGATACAACCATATGGGGCTGCACGGACATGGGCTGACCAACCAGAGCAGGAACTGCTGAATGTGGCTGAAGCATAGAGACCGTGTGTCTTTCATCAAGTGCCATTGCCGTTGCGGTGGCTGCAGAGGCCAACTGTTGCTGCTGTTGTAATTGAATTCGTGCAAGTTCCTGTTCACGCAGCTTGACTCGCAGTTCTTCTTCTTCCATTCGCCGTTTAATAAGTTTCGCCTTTCGTTCGTAGAAATCACGTTGCGATTGGGGCATTTGTCTCCACTAAACCACCCAGAGAGTGAGAGAGATAAAGGAATGAAAATAACTTATACAGCCACATGACAAGTAATATCCATTAATCGTGTGAAATAAAAATGGAGGACAATACTAGCAACTGCATATCGAGAATAAACGCTGTTACTTGAAGTTGTCGTCCCAAATCGATGGGAGCGCGTGCACATGAGACTCACATTACCGACCGGTACTTAGTTGGCACACCTCTTTGGATAAGGTAGATTCTAACTTATTCACATGCAGTAACCCAAAGACTGCTCATAAAAAAACATCCGATTAGTCGCATGATGGAACAATAATGAACTTTTATCACATAATGGAAGAAGCGCACAGTACATCATTACAGAGCAATTGTCAACATGCAATGGTGTGGCAACAACTTGAAATTGATGCGCACGGGTACAAAAAGCGTGCACAGCGGGATTTACAAGACAAGTGGAAAGATTTATCGGCGCGAATACAACCACTGGGCGAATGTTCAACTCTAGTAATGCTGAGCATAATGAAGAATAACACGAAACGAACAGAAAAAAAATTAAAACGATGGCTAAGTGAACATGTTAAGAAACCATTCCCAAGGTTCGTTGAGTCAAATGGTGGATTGGTCAACGCGAAGAGCATCCGAGTCAACGCAGGTGATGACAGGATAGGATATTAGCTATTAAAATGTTTCTAAAGTTATCTTGGGAGGGCTGTAAACCTGTCTCTTTGCTCAAACAGTGAGTCACGTGCGAGCAGCAATTGTTCAAGACAGATATGCACAAGGCAGCTTGTACGAACAGTGGAAGCGTACGTTCCTCTGTGGAACGTTATCTAGTCATCAAAGATTGGGTAGGCTGACAGACGCCATCCTGATCCTTAAACAATTACTACATACACTATAGTTTTCAAATTCGGAAGCCCCGTGTGGAGTAAAAACATCACAAAATACGGTTAACGTTGATAGCACACATACACACACGAGACAAACAAAAACATCACCTCTGACATTCACACTTCCGAGGAAACACGGATAGGTGTGAATGGCCGGTCGTTGAGCTTCCACTCAACACCCAATCATAGAGGCCAATTATTCCACAGCCAGTTGAAACCCAAGCAAGCATGAACCACATGGAACCGACGAACGGTTGTCTCACGGCAACGACGTGTGACAGTGTCACACATTCCTTAATACTTCCATTCCTCCTCTAGTAGGCCGTGACCCGCCCTACGTCTATGATGTTTAATGATCCACTTAACTTGTCCTAACTTTCTATATAAATCACATGTATCCTATATAATTGTAAAGACCCGATGAGAATGACCGAAAACAGTTGTTCGCATAATTGACATCTCATAATAGGATAGTCAACTCTAGGCGAAAATAAAATTACTCATCTCACAAAAGACCAGACGCGGATGCACTTAGCTGCAAGTGTCTGCGTCAATTGCGCCAGAGATATCTGACCACTTGTTTTCCGCACACAGATTTCCATCACGGTAAAGCAAACAGACGATTCGACTCCAGAAAACACTGCGTTACGTACAACTTATTGTTCGTCCCATTCTTACTTTCCAGTGCTTCTCCGTCATGAAGGGTACATGAGTGGAAGTCTTGGATACGATACCAAAGCTATTTAAATGCTGTCGTAATGTGTTTAATTTACACTGAAGAGCTACCATTAAAATACAAAGAGGTTCCATTCGGGAGGCGCAGATCTTCCCTGCCAGAAGTTATTTTAAGTCGACCAATTCTACATGGACATTTCATATGGCCACTTCTTTCTATAAACGTGTAAGATTTGGCGCCAAACTTTACATCATCGATGAATTCTCGTGTGAGTGCCGGGCCACTTACATAGGCAGGACGGAGCGGCAGTTACGTAATCGGGTCAACGAACACATTCCAGTTTGGGTTCGCAAAACGCTCATGGATACCACAATACCGGGCTCAAGTCAGAATGTGACAAGTCACAAGGAACCAGCGTCATCGATCGCCCGACACTTGTTGACTTGTCGCAAATTGAACCTGGAGAAGGCGTTTCGGATACGTTACGCAACAAAAATCGAAGGCTTCTTCGGTTCGCGGAGGCGGTAGCAATTAGCAAATGGAAGCCACCCCTCTGCGTACAGAAAGACTTGTTCGTCAGTACCAGATTGCCCTGGTAACTGATGTGTACGGATGTGTGTGTGCGCGTGTTTGTGTGGTTGTTGATTTTGTTGTTTAACTTCACAAGACCCATTGAACTTTGCTATATAAACCCATAGACTGCAGTATGTACCTGATGAGATGCAGCGAAATGTGCTCGAGAGATACATTGTGCAAAAACTGTTTCTGACTTCTTTGTTCAAATTTGTTACGGGAAAAGGTTGCTTTGCTTTTCTGAAAATACTGTTTAATTAATGTATGTAGTTGAGGTTTTTTATCGAAACCCCCAAAACCAGGATCTAGGCAACTACTAACAAACAAGTTTATTAGGATTTCTTCTAGTTTCATAGTAGGGAATGTCTGAACAGAATGAAACGGAAACGTTCAACACCTACGAATGATGTTTGAAGAAGGCACCATTTACCTCTAATTTTCATTACACGGCCAGATTGTGTTACGAGCTGTTCAACTTCAAAGCTGCCTTGATACATTAGCGTATCTAGAAACATTCTACCAAAATCAAGCAAATACTTGGTTTTCCCAGCGCACACTAGACTGTGTGGAGGCATTAAGCGCATACAAACAATGGCTCCTGATCGACTTTAGTGCAATGCACCTCAACCTTAAAATGAACTGACCATGAAATGACAATTAATAAGGCGGAACAATGAATGCCACATTTCTTACTGTCATTTTGAGACTAGTTGTTTACTTGGTGTAGGCTTTTGTGTTTATGTTTGAGGTTCAATGAATTTAGCCTTAAACTAAAGTTATCTGCCGTAGTTATATGACAATTCAGTAAGGGAATCGGCTTTGGCCAATTGCTACCGACAATGAAGACGATCGGGTGCAACCACAAGATACGGATGTCTTATAGATACGAGCAAAGGTGTATTCGCGCGAATTCACATAATCTGGCTCTGATTACTCGTTAAGAGTATTCGTTGCAATAAATAAACGGAATGTAACTGATGTCAAAAAAATGGACGAAACGGATAAGATGAAAAAACTTAAGATTTACCATTAGGCCAACCTCACGCGAAATTTCTCCGAATGGCGCATCACGTCTTTCTTGTAGCAATCGTTTGCGAACCTCACCAGCGTAGAGCACATAGCCTGATGGTGGCTTTCGAAGTTTGCGCTGTGGTCAATTTAGGAAAGAAAGTCATACAAACGCGACTAAATGAACAGGAAAGTGATTTTTGGCGCGAGAATGGAGAGAAAGGAATAGTGTCGCAAAGTAAACACGTGCTCTTAACAACAGCGACGACAATTGTTGACATAGGATTTTGTCCGGTGAACTTACAACGAAAGCAGTTGGAAATGGAAAATTTTAATCTCAAACTGCTTTCGCACATTAGTTTGGAGTGCTGGACACTTCGTAAAGCAGCAGCGCGAGTTCCGTACCAGTTATTTATGAGTTACTAATCCGTTGACTATCCGTTACTCTTGGACCACTACGACCGATAAAAAATCGTCCGTTCATGTAACCGATCAAAATTTCCCCGACGTTCGTGACAGAACTGACCACGCCATCTTGCTGCGGGAAGTTCCGAATTACTGCTTCGATGAGCTGTTGCTCAAGTAGCCAGGGCGTTGTTTGATCAAGTGTGGGTTCAAGGCCAAGGTAAACTTGCAACAACGCACTGGCTCCTTGCCAACTGCAGCAGTCCACAAAGATCCAGCCGTGACTCTAAAATGTATGTTGTATTTGTTTGTGATTACTGGTCGTCAATGAAGGTCTGAATCGACAGAGTACAAATGTGGCGAGTTGCAGTCACAAAAGAGGAGGAGATTTTGTGAAACGAATCGAACTGTCTTGAGCAGCGATCTACAGGATACCACTTATTCAAAAATGACGATTGTAAAGGCATGCACAGTCACTAGTAGTATTGCTCTAAAAACTACAGGTGACTCGATCTAACTGACTCCGCATGCGAACGGGACACAAGAGCTCTTTTGATAGATAATGCAAGCTCGTCAATCGATGATGTAGTCATGGCTAAAAAAACACTAATGAAGTCAAATACTTCGGGAATAATTTGTGGAATAATACACTTTGAGGTCGCCCCCAATACATTTAGCTCCATAATCCGCCACACATCTGAAAACGAACACGTTAAGGTTATTCTGAAAAAGTATGCGAAAGATCGAGAGAGAAATTCCGTACCGATAGAATAAGGCCATTCCTAGAACATTCTGAAAAACCCATGAGGAGCACCACATCTCATCCGAAAAATTCCCCATACGTCCGACAGCAAATTATCCTAGACTAAATAGAGATTTATCTGCAGCACACTTTCTAAAACCAGAGCATTAAATGGACAGGCAGAAAATCTTTACAGTTAGGACCCGAAATGGCCAAATCAGGCTAGTGGTCATCGTTGAGTAATGGTAAACGGATCAAAAACAACTAGTACTTGACCATCATTCTGACCCACTCCCATCAAGTATATATAGGCCAGGATGCTGCCCCCTGTTTTGAAGAGTTCGACACTCACATGTCTGCACGTTTGTCAGTCTCACAGATATCATTTTTTAACGTAATGATTGAGATTTCCTACTCTATCCAACACAATTTATTTCCACTACGAGAAACAGGAAGATATAAGCTGGAATCTATTTCTTTCCTATACAAATCTGTGGAATGAGTCAACGTGAAATAAAATTTAAGAGCTCCATTGATAATATATATTTAAAGAGAGAAGATAACCTAGAAAAATTGCGCACTATGATATCCGATACACATTAAAACACGGATGACATTTTAGAATCCAAACCTATTTCAGCAGACAACGGATATCAATTCCTTCTAATATGTGGGTAGGTTTAGAGAGAGGTTTTTTCAATTAGCTTTTATCACAGATACCCCAGATCGTTCAAGTTACAGATAGCTGACTTTAGGTTCAGTGTTTATAAGAAAATCCGGATCACATGCAGGTTCGTCTGTCAAGCTGTTCATACATAGAGGGAAACATTTGTAATGGACGGGATCCCAACATACGTCATTGCCTGCTGTGGACTGTCCGCGAGTTCATAATTTTAAGTCATAAATGTGAACTTTGACATCAACTAACTATTCTAACAATGGAATGAAGATGAACTTCACACAGTGATTTCACTCGCATTAAAGAGATACAAGAATCGAAATAATGGCGAGTTTCATAATCGGAGAGAAAAACGAACGGTCCAATTTTTTTTTTACAACAGATCGGTCGGAAAATTTATATTCAGTAGTTATCAAAGTAAATGGTACACATCCACAGAAACTGACCTTTTTCCTTGCCCTATCTGCATCAAGTTCAGCAATGCTGGCATTCTCGTCCAGTTCAGCCATTTTGATCGAAATGGTTGAAGCCGATGCGTCTTTTGTAACGCTCGAGGATTCAGTAATAACGTCTGACGAAGGCAAGGTTCCACGAATAACAGTCTCATCGACCACTCGGTTGGAATTGCTGTCTGCGGCAACTGGTGCAGGCATCGTAGACAATACGTGCTGAGATATACTGTTTCCAGTGGACGCCGCCATGACACAAGCGAGAGCTGTCGATGCTGGACGATTTAATTGATCTACAGCCAGCGGTTCAGGTGAAGCCTGAGCAAGCAACGGCGACGCCTCCTGGGATGGGAGTGAAATTGGAAGTTTTGGGTTACAGAGAAGGAGATTTGAAAGTGTCCTTTAAATTCGTCAGAACCAAGAAGCGACAAATAGCTATAATTTCCCTATTAGCCAACAGGTTGTCCATCAAAGAACATACGCGAAGCCGGTTAACAGGGAGGATCGGCTGAAAATGAGCATGTGGTTCATCGATTGAACTGTCGTGCATAGTCACCCAATTGTAAGTCAGTAGTTGCAGACTGTGTGTAAGAGTAATTATAGTACCTTGCCTAATGACAAAAATGTCACAGTGGCAAAATCAAACATGGACAATGCCACTAAGGCTTAGTAACTAGAATCTCTCCGACAAAGATTACGTGGTAAACGGACGGATGTCTCATCGATCACATGAACACATTCGGTGTTGTCTAAGAAAGTCGCAGCTAAGGCAAAGTCCCCAGCATCAACAGTAGACAACCGGCTGGATTTAATGACATGAGCACAAGAAACACACTTTGGATGAGCAAAACAATTCAGCGGTCGACATGCAGACGCGTAAGACGACGTTTGACTGAAACAGTATAGATACAAAACGAACAATCTACGAAATGAACTTAATAACCTGTGCGAATTTGGAATGAAATCGAGGTTGCGAACAGAACTACACAACGACTGAATACTGTCAGAGTTAGAAAGATCACAGACAAAGTGAATTGAATATTCACATATCGATTTGGAACGGTAAGACTTCGGATGGCTATCGTCGAGGTGATCATAATGAGTTGGGCAATCCTGACTGTTGTGCGCCCAGAAGCCGTGCGTAGTAAAACTTTGCCAGCATAAAACCAAACGGACTAATGAAGAGGAACAACCTCAATAAAGCTACTCATACACAGCGGTGCAACCTGCTAACTAATCCAGTGTGGTAACCCGTATGGTCCCGTAGTCAACCAACTAACAAACAAGGAACCTGGAAAAGGGCTCAAAAGGTGGGATTGTTTCAGACAAACCGGACAAACTCACCTTACGCGGGCATATCGGTTGGGGGAAGAAATAGAACTCATCTTCGTAAGCTGATACGGACAGTTGGAATTTCTGGTAAGAGGCGATAGAAGAAGACCATTAGTTAACTCACACCGAACATGATCGACAATTACATGGAGTATCACCACCCCGAAAATGGGCAACTACAGGTGTTCTAAATCAAACTTACATAAACCGCACTTACCTTGAGACCTTTTTTCAACTTGCGGATCACTTTCTCATCTTCGAAATACTTGCAATCACATAGGTATACGTCTTGTTCATTGAAGTCAGTTGGGCGAGCTAGAAAAATGAAAATGTGGCCATCAATTGTAAAAAAAGCTCCCGTGGTCTTCATACTCGAGTCTTATCATGACATCGGTTTATCCGTAGGATTGAGATTCAGAGTGAGCCGAACCAACAAGTAAATACTGAGCATTAGTGACCACGATCTTGTAAAGCAAATACTATGTACGGGTGGAGTGGGAGGCACGAAAAAGAGATCCCTCACTCGACTATCACGAATAAGCGGGAAAAAAATAGACTGAATGCCTTAACAAACGGGTCTGCAAATCGTCTTCCATCTCATATTGCCAAATGACTCTTTCACTACGCAAAGACTGACTTCCAAGAAGTTAACAACACCACAATACCGTGCATAACTGAAAATCCTTTGTTCCTTCCTATTACAATGTCCGTAGTATGCATAAACATTCAAACTGTCGAAACTGATTTTTCCTTCATACCGGAATATCACTTTTCCCCATTGGCGGTTCCAAGAAAGATGACCACTTTCGTACTCCATTCTCTCCCATATGTGGATTGTATTTAGTTTTGACACTACCGTCATCGTTCTGTATGTCAAATGGGGGAGGTAGACTGAAGCAATTGTAGTACTCACCCAGCGAAATGTGCTCGAGAGATACATTGTGCAAAAAACTGTTTCTGACTTCTTTGTTCAAATTTGTTACGGGAAAAGGTTGCTTTGCTTTTCTGAAAATACTGTTTAATTAATGTATGTAGTTGAGGTTTTTTATCGAAACCCCCAAAACCAGGATCTAGGCAACTACTAACAAACAAGTTTATTAGGATTTCTTCTAGTTTCATAGTAGGGAATGTCTGAACAGAATGAAACAGAAACGTTCAACACCTACGAATGATGTTTGAAGAAGGCACCATTTACCTCTAATTTTCATTACACGGCCAGAACGTGTTACGAGCTGTTCAACTTCAAAGCTGCCTTGATACATTAGCGTATCTAGAAACATTCTACCAAAATCAAGCAAATACTTGGTTTTCCCAGCGCACACTAGACTGTGTGGAGGCATTAAGCGCATACAAACAATGGCTCCTGATCGACTTTAGTGCAATGCACCTCAACCTTAAAATGAACTGACCATGAAATGACAATTAATAAGGCGGAACAATGAATGCCACATTTCTTACTGTCATTTGCAACTCAGTTGTTTACTTTCGGAGTGTAGGCTCCTTTCTGTTTACTGTTTGAGGTTCAATGAATTTAGCCTTAAACTAAAGTTATCTGCCGTAGTTATATGACAATTCAGTAAGGGAATCGGCTTTGGCCAATTGCTACCGACAATGAAGACGATCGGGTGCAACCACAAGATACGGATGTCTTATTTGTTACGAAGACAAAGGTGTATTCGCGCGAATTCACATAATCTGGCTCTGATTACTCGTTAAGAGTATTCGTTGCAATAAATAAACGGAATGTAACTGATGTCAAAAAAATGGACGAAACGGATAAGATGAAAAAACTTAAGATTTACCATTAGGCCAACCTCACGCGAAATTTCTCCGAATGGCGCATCACGTCTTTCTTGTAGCAATCGTTTGCGAACCTCACCAGCGTAGAGCACATAGCCTGATGGTGGCTTTCGAAGTTTGCGCTGTGGTCAATTTTAAGGAAAAGAAAGTCATACAAACAGCGACTAAATGAACAGGAAAGTGATTTTTTGGGCGAGAATGGAGAGAAAGGAATAGTGTCGCAAAGTAAACACGTGCTCTTAACAACAGCGACGACAATTGTTGACATAGGATTTTGTCCGGTGAACTTACAACGAAAGCAGTTGGAAATGGAAAATTTTAATCTCAAACTGCTTTCGCACATTAGTTTGGAGTGCTGGACACTGAACTCTTCGATAAAGCACAGCGCGAGTTCCGTACCAGTTATTTATGAGTTACTAATCCGTTGACTATCCGTTACTCTTGGACCACTACGACCGATAAAAAATCGTCCGTTCATGTAACCGATCAAAATTTCCCCGACGTTCGTGACAGAACTGACCACGCCATCTTGCTGCGGGAAGTTCCGAATTACTGCTTCGATGAGCTGTTGCTCAAGTAGCCAGGGCGTTGTTTGATCAAGTGTGGGTTCAAGGCCAAGGTAAACTTGCAACAACGCACTGGCTCCTTGCCAACTGCAGCAGTCCACAAAGATCCAGCCGTGACTCTAAAATGTATGTTGTATTTGTTTGTGATTTACTGGTCGTCAATGAAGGTCTGAATCGACAGAGTACAAATGTGGCGAGTTGCAGTCACAAAAGAGGAGGAGATTTTGTGAAACGAATCGAACTGTCTTGAGCAGCGATCTACAGGATACCACTTATTCAAAAATGACGATTGTAAAGGCATGCACAGTCACTAGTAGTATTGCTCTAAAAACTACAGGTGACTCGATCTAACTGACTCCGCATGCGAACGGGACACAAGAGCTCTTTTGATAGATAATGCAAGCTCGTCAATCGATGATGTAGTCATGGCTAAAAAAACACTAATGAAGTCAAATACTTCGGGAATAATTTGTGGAATAATACACTTTGAGGTCGCCCCCAATACATTTAGCTCCATAATCCGCCCACATCTGAAAACGAACACGTTAAGGTTATCTTGAAAAAAGTATGCGAAAGCAAAATACTGAGCACCAGAGAAATTCCGTACCGATAGAATAAGGCCATTCCTAGAACATTTGAAAAACCCATGAGGAGCACCACATCTCATCCGAAAAATTCCCCATACGTCCGACAGCAAATTATCCTAGACTAAATAGAGATTTATCTGCAGCACACTTTCTAAAACCAGAGCATTAAATGGACAGGCAGAAAATCTTTACAGTTAGGACC
>LOND01002717.1:0-30005 GCA_014220965.1 Paragonimus kellicotti | reverse complement strand
CAGGCTAGTGGTCCTCGTTGAGTAATGGTAAACGGATCACAAACAACTAGTACTTGACCATCATTCTGACCCACTCCCATCAAGTATATATAGGCCAGGATGCTGCCCCCTGTTTTGAAGAGTTCGACACTCACATGTCTGCACGTTTGTCAGTCTCACCAGATATCATTTTTTAACGTAATGATTGAGATTTCCTACTCTATCCAACACAATTTATTTCCTCGCTGACACAGAAACAGATGAGCTTCCGGACAGCATTTGGTACGTCTGCTACGCTGTCCGTATGGCGTACGGACATGTTTAGTCTCTGCTAACCATGGAAAATCCTGAGGAAGGCGTAAGAATCACATCGGTGATCACCCGTTCCAACGGATAGTTAAGTTGCGCCGGGTACCTTCAACAGCTGGACCCCATTTGAAGGACGTATGAACCGGTCTGGTCATCAGTCCCGGCAACAGGAGGCAAGAGTCTTGACAGACCTGTCGGCCATGGACTCGCTGATTGGCAGAGCTACTCCATAACATCCGCCCTCATTGGGAAATCCCCGAACGGCTGCGCTGCTTCCGTCGCAACTTTCTACAGGATGAACTGAACATTCTGGATGGATGGAATCATCTGAAGGACGTATGAACCGAACCACTACTGGTCACCGGCCCCAAAGGACTGCGAACTCCGTGCTTCGCCCCGCTACCTTGTGGGTTAGATTTCTTTTGAACCAAAGTATCCGGGTGGACTCCCATCAACCAAGCGTTTTCATGGAAGTATCGTGTCCAGAAAACTACGAACCTATAAACATGTAACAATTATTAATTATGTCGCATCACGCTGCAGTTCGTCGGCGCACATCTGGGAAATGTGCGAGTTCGCGACCGATATCCGACAAAGTGAAAATGTTTGATGTTTGCTGGTTGGACCACGTACTCTGTATGCCGACGAAGCATCCGCCACACTGCGCATTGCTCTATGTGATTGCTAATAGTTGGAAGAAACCACAAAGCGGTCAAACGACGAATTGGTCATGGACTATAAAAGCTTTGACCGTCACGCTGAACAGGTTTGGTAGGTTTTGTCCACCTGGTTGGAGAGTTCGCGAACATCCACACCACGGAGCGAAAACACTCTTTGATATGACACCATGTCACAGTTCGTGGCGACCTTGTATCCGCAAATTGGTTGACTCCTGTTTTGTGAAGCCAAATTGTTTATGCCCGTTTACTTTCTTTCACTTCTTCTTTTTCGCCATACATTCGCACTCATTTATCATTTTGTAAGTTCGGGGACCATTGTCAAGACCAACGACAACCCGAGTCATTGGACCCATAAGTACGGCTCAAAACTGAAATGATGATGACCATGATGACCAACAGGTCAATTCATCGGTTCAGGTGGGACGAAAACGCTAGGTCTCATTGCACCAAGATGATTGAGCAGATAAATTTGCCCCTCTTCTTGAACAGCGTGTTTGTCAAATCTGAGCCCAATCAAAAACATCTGCGACGACCTCAGTCACGAGATAAAACAAAACGATATTCTATCACAATTTAAACGCTTCCAAAACGGTAGCCACAAAAACTGCATCAGCTAGGTAATCTAAAATACTGAGGGAGTTAGTTAAGTGGATATCTCACGAGAGGAGAACGCATGCTATACCAACGAAAGCCCATCTTATGAAGTAGACAGGTATCTGGACCTCTTGATCTTTTGATGGAAAGGAAACCTGCTTAGCTGTAGGACGCCCGTGAAACAAAAACTTCAAGCTGTAATGAATGAAAAATGCAACGAGTAGAACAACATCGGAAGGAACAAGACATATAACATTTTGCTTTACAAAGAACTATACAAGGAAATACACGGACAGCTCACCCTGGCAATAATCCACAGGACGCATTATGTAACACTTTCCTGTAGCCGAAGCAAGAGCGTGAGTGGCGTGCTCGGCACTTGTGAGGAACACCTCTTTCGGATAGAATACACGAGTTGGCAAGTGTTCTACTGCAGACGGAGCAATAAACCACGGGCCGGATATAAAGATGACATTTTGTCTAGGAGACAAAATAACAGTGATCAATTAAACACGTTTGAAAAATTCTGGTGGCAGAAGTAGCGTAATAGGTATAAAGTCATGATGCTCACTTCACGGACTTCCACAATTTGTCCACTCGTACTATATGGCGTTCCGAAGAGTCGATTGCTGCCGGAATGTACAGAAAATCACCTGTAAGTGAAAACACGTGATAAGAAGACAATGTGAGAAAGCATAGGTGAAAGGATTATGGAAAGTGAATGGAGCAAGCATAAAAAGGAACGAACCTAATTTGACCAGAAAACCATTTTGATGAACGTATTGTTCGTAGACAATATCATCGTCCGTTCGTGTAGGATCATCCAAAACAATGGACTGAAAGGGTTAAACCAAAAAGTTGGATTATTAGTAGTTTACATAAGGTTTATGTAAAATGGAATTGTCCGGATTTTTCAACGGAATCTAAGCAAATTCGGCAACCCTGAAATAGCAGAAGAGATTGAAAATTCCTGGATGGCAAGAACACAGATAGCGTAACACCGCGCTCTACTCACAGGCTCGCAAGGTCATGATGCCCTGGCACTATCACGGACTTCCACAGAGTGTGTGTTTCTTCTCTCATATCTATACGATTCTGTAGTTCTTTGGCGTTGCGGAAGACTCTTCGATTCTCTTCGCGCGCCGCGCGCGCGCCGCTAGCCTTGGAATGTACAGAAAATCACCTGTAAGTGAAAACACGTGATAAGAAGACAATGTGAGAAAGCATAGGTGAAAGGATTATGGAAAGTGAATGGAGCAAGCATAAAAAGGAACGAACCTAATTTGACCAGAAAACCATTTTGATGAACGTATTGTTCGTAGACAATATCATCGTCCGTTCGTGTAGGATCATCCAAAACAATGGACTGAAAGGGTTAAACCAAAAAGTTGGATTATTAGTAGTTTACATAAGGTTTATGTAAAATGGAATTGTCCGGATTTTTCAACGGAATCTAAGCAAATTCGGCAACCCTCGCATGTTTTCACTTATTCACATATAAAAAATCAGTGATAAGAACAGTTGTGATTGACTGGAAATGTTCACCTCAATGTTTGTTGACAAACCAAACGATTCAGTAGGATCAGACAATAGGCACATAGGTTGTGAGATTTATCCGAATAAAGTGCGACGTTTTTTGAATCTTCAAACGACAATCAGACCACCGCTGGTTATACAACTTGCCTCATGCACACGAGGGAGCGGATAGCTGACATCTGTGTAGATACTTGTGTCCACCTGTTCCAAAGCATTCTCCAAAGGTTCGCTTGGTGGCAAACGTGTGGGGACGAAGGGCACTGGACGTGGTTCCATTTCAATACCGATTGGGGTGGGAATGTCCCAATTCTGAAAAATGCATGTACGACAAAGTTACGGAGCATCTTACTCTCTTACTTGCTTAAACCACATTAGCTTTTGACAGCATTATAACATCATCAAACCATCTAGATTTGCAAGCATTAATTAGTTTGCATCTGAAAACAAACACGAGGATAATAACTGCTCTCACATAACTACACGGCCAACTGATGTGGATTAGAACAGACGCCGCCGCTAACACATGCATAAAAAGATGACGAATCGACCGTGCAGAAAATGCAGGTTATCGTATGCTACTACAGGTTTTTTCTAATCCCAGATAACGAATGATTACATGGGAATCATGACAATTCGGGCAAACAGAAGTGAGCCTCCACTAGCTGGTTCGCACATGAACGCCTGTTACGAGCTAACTTGAAAACTAACCCACCGATGAATACAGAATACTTGAAAAAAGTGCGGCGCCCTGCCGGCTAGCCATCACCGGTAGGGTGAAATCCGCAAAAAAAAAACTATCCTCAATGTACAACTTCCACTTTACGCGACAAACTTATCTAAATGTGAAGCAGCATTTTCCGAAACAAATTTTAGTAGAGCAGTCAAAAACGTAAATGCGCACGATTTATGGCCTGGCAAATTTCTCTGCATATTATCAAGTGCGTACTACAGAAGTGGAAAACAGGGGTTAAATATGAAATCAAAATATACAAAGGAAATAAACAGCGGAGCTATTCGCCAATAATAATAATAATAATAATATGCGGAGAAATTTGTAAGGCCATAAATCGTGCGCATTAACGTTTCTGACAGCTCTATTTGTATAAGTTTATACGTTGTCTACAAGATGCAATAAGTTGCAATCAGGCACTGAAAGACTTCGTACACAGAGTTCTTTTGTTCGGTTAATCGAGGTGAAATCATTTCAACTGCACTGTTACTCATTAAAGTTGAGCGACCGCTAGATATCAACGCATTAAAATCGACTGTTGATGCAGTGCTTTCAACAGTGAATCCAGACGAAGACAGCTGGCTTGTCGCACTTTCTATAAACACTGATGGCCGTCCTGAGTAGGACGTCGTGAAGTAATGATGCCAGTGGTTACAAGAAAATACAAGCCCAGAGAGCAATGTGACTTTACAATAATCTAAAAATACTTAGGAGTAGTGGGTGGCAATATTACTGACTCGTTTGACAAGTTAATACGGTCATTCACGAAGCCGAAAGGAAAGGTGCGCTTTGAGTACAACATGCTCAGAAACGAGATAGGTGAGTTAATTTACTCAAATGAGGATATCAGCAGCGCAACCTGGATCTGTGCGTCTGATTGAAGAAACATAAGAGAAAATGGACTCACCCGGATTTTGATAAACGTTTGTGACTTGATTGAGAACTGCGATTCGCAGATGAACACGTCTCTTTCATCAACGTTCTGGAGCGAATAACGACAGAAAATGGGCTTCAAAAGGGACCAGAGTATAACAATACGCATCACATAAAGAGAAACCTAATTCTTTTATGGCTGAGGTAATAAATTTAATTTCAAACAAAATAGTCTCCAGATCTACTAACCTCAAAAAGCACGGCTTAAAATTCAAAAAGACTAGTTAAAGCTGTTTATCGTTGCAGAAACAGCGTGAAATATCATCATCATGCAATTTTCACACGGCTACACCCAATTCTTATTCACTCTTTCATACATTCAAAACCTGACCCGAAGGTACTACGGCTGGAGCTGTCGTTCACGCCAACAGCGAGGGATAATATACCAGAAAGTTATCAAATAAGCCAAAACAGCTGGATGTTAAGAGGGACTGACCTTGGGACGAAAACGGATAAACTGTGAAATGGGTAACACGAGACAACGACCCATGAGTTTGCCTAACGGGATAACCTCGATCAGCGCGGTACGGAAAACCTCAGACGTCAACAAACGACGACGACGTGACGGACGTGCTTCGCTAGAACGCCAATACCACGCCACAAACACTTTGTACGTTGATGAAGTAGGCGCGGAACATTCCGTTGCCGAGTCTGATGCAGATTGTGAAGGAATATCCGACTGGAGTTCGCTCGAATCGGGAGCAGTTTTAGCCTGCTGATTCTGATTCGACGGTGCCTTCTGCGTAATGCGAACAATGCGCCCGATATGACAATGGCTAACATTCGGTCGTAGGGGTTCGACGTAGACATAATCACCGACGTGATACGGTTGAGTTCGAACGTAAACTTCCTGCGAGTTAAGGATCAGAGCACATGAATAAAGCAAAATCCAAAAATGACGACGTTAAGCAACAAGGTTTAATGATATATCCTTGAAATACATTTGTTAGGATTAAAACCACTTTGTATATACCAACCCATCATTTACGTACGCTGAATCAGGCTCGAACCAACAGCATGGCGGGTAGGGTATGACCATAGTTTGAAGCCTGAAATATTTTGAATTGATGTTTACTAGAAGGTGACTGCAACTTTCTGTTTGGGGTTGTAACGTGGTCACGGACAACTACTGACACTCATTTTCAATCCATTTGCTTTTGGAACAACTTCTACCTATTCATTGATTGCTCGACCGTTTTTCAAATTTTCACCAAGTCCTCAATTCTATTCTTCAAGTTCTTACGGTACCATAGCCAGGCAACTGGTTAGATCTGAAATATATGTGTAGAACCCCGGATACGCTATGCCGGACATAAACACTAAAAAAATGGACTGAAAGAGAACGCACATTTTAAACGTACAGTGAAGAACAGTGATGAGCCCAATAGGAAAAAAAGTAAAGCTACACAATAAGCCTCGTTTTTGTGCGCATATCGATGATGTTCATCCGACAATAAAAGTGTCTTCAGTGTTACGACAAGGATCTCAATTAACTAATCCTAAGAAACAAAAGCTTACGCAGAAGAGATCCAAAATTGATTCCAAAAGGCAATGATAAAAGAACTGCAACGCTTAAACATGAAGCAACAGTGGAACACCAAAGCAAACAAATACGATCAAAACGAGAACAGACGCGTCCCAGCGGTATTGTTAGATCACAGCCAGATTGACAACACGTTGACCAAAGAATGGGTTCTAGGAATAATAAGTGGCCATATTACTAGTTAGTTGAAGCCATTACGAAAAAGAGAGAGAACGGTATAGGGTTGCCTAGACAACGCAATTACATACTACCAATCCCAACAACGTGAGCAGTATATGCCCGCATCCCACAACTTGAAGAATGCAATCGCGTTAAACATGGTAACCTACCGTTACTTCCGTTTCGCCATCACACAGTTCCGGCACTGTGCCTTCGCCTTGCTCGTCACCGTATACTGAAATTTTATAAGTTGCATCTTCTTCCGTCAGCTCACGATCTAGGGCAGCCATAGTGTAAGTCATTGCAGGGCTCAACAAAGACAAATGTGATGGCAAAGCTCCAACAGAGTCCGCCGCAGCTGCAGCTTGGGGAGATGTGGTGAACGGGAATATAACAGACCGACGTTGTTGACGATGGCATAACTCATCCCGAAGTCTAACCCAACGACGGGCCAATTCTGCTGCATCCAAGCGCTGTTGCATTGTAGGCAACGGATTCGGTGAGTTGACTGAACCTTCTGATCCTTCACCGACTCTAGCACGTTTCAGAATCTTCAGCCAGTCATGCTGTAGACGATCAAGTCGACGATAGCAGCCGGCAGCTACCGCACGATGTAAAGCAGCCAGACGTGTCGCAGTGACCGAAGTCAACGCAGCCTCAGTGCCATCTCCGGCAATCAGTGAATCTACAAGACCACGTCCATCAGGATCACAGGCAGTTAACATCGCATTGTGTAAATTGGTGAGCAGTCGACGTATGCCGGTCACCACATCTGGTGGAACTGCAGGCGGAATCCCCAGATGACTGGCAAAAGTGTTCAGAATGGCTGTGCGCTTAGCTAGGCAAACACGATGGAGTATAAGTGCGTCCTGATTAGAGAGAAGACGGGGAAACAGAGGAAAAATGAAACGCTATTCGGCTGGAACGTGGAGTGTGCCACGAAACCACTTTCGTTCATTCGTTAGATTATCTCGAGCAAACGTGAACGCAAGCCACCAGCAACTAGGCAAGATACAAAATGCGCACGTTTCAAGTCCACGACTAACGTCTTCCTGGTCAATAAAACCGAAAACAGTTATAGCCTAAAAAATAACAACGAAACGTAACTCACCGAATAAATCTGCGAGTTCGGTTCATTGAAACGGCACGCATTGTCGAACATGAGAAACAAGTCAGCGACGAATTCTTCGAAATCCGGATAACGCATCTGAACTACCTGCTTGGCAATTGTTTGCAATTCAATCGGCCGCTTGATAAACTCGTAATAGGTAGGCAGTTCAGTGCGTGTCGGCAGACGCATAAAATGGGTTGACAACTGGCGACCGTTGACATGGTATTCCCGAATAGTTTGGAATAACTCTAGAATAACACGTTGCAACAACGGCATTCCAGGCTGGGCTTGAGGGTTTGGATGCAACCCGGAAGGGCCAGCGTTTGGAGGAGCAACCATGTTAATCGGAACCTGATAGGCATCACCAGCAATTTTAATCCCCTGACTACGATAAACAGGGAACACAGAAAGATAAATTCCGAAACGGAAATACAAAAGTGTAATCAGTGCAAGACGCAAGCTGAAGGCAGAAGCAATGTGCAGCTTCATCCTAAAACAAAAGCGTGTTAAGCGAAGACAAAACAAAAAAAGCGGCTTTCGATCACCGATCAGGCTTTGCTATGTGCCTCAAAAGTCCGGGCAGTCAAGGCGGAGAATACAGATAAGCTCCTGTTTTTTTTTAACTTGTTTCCGTTAGTTAACACACAACAAGTGTGGACAGCATTGTAAACCGTCAGCGTGTGTTTAGGAAAGCTTCAAGTCTGCAACCAATGACTGAGATAATGAAAACAAGCGGTTCGTATGAGGACAAGCGTTTGCTGCGTTACGCGATGATCCACACAAACCGCCGAAGTTTCGAAGATATTTATAGACTACCAGGCCATGAATTTATCACGGATTATGGAGCTTTGATTTATTCCTCTGAGCATTACGGTTATGAGTTTATGCACTGATTGATGTAGTACCGTCACAATCAAATGGTAGATCGAGTCAGTATACCAATGAGTACAACCCAGGATGAAAATGTACGTGAGTACATAATCCAAATCCAATAAAATAGGTGCACTAATCAACAGGCAGGAAGAAAACCACGACTGTAGTTTGACACATGGAGGTATGCACGAGTGAAAGAGAAATGACATTCTTACGGCGGACATCCCCAGAGAACAACAATCGACAGAAAGGAAGTTGGTTTTCATGACGTTAGACGATACAGAGGAGACATTGGAGGAACTGGTAACTCGTAGAACGAGTAACGCGGTTGAAAAGACCCACAGTGCGGCACAACTGCATATCTCGTTCAGATCCAATCCGGTTGTTTATTTATAACTCATCGGTTGGTTGCCTGTGTGTGACTTCATTTATTGTTTACTCTTTCACATACTCTTCTGGAAAAGGTCACACTGACCGCACAACCAGGAGCCCTTCCCGGAAGATGGGTGAACATCACTCCACATAACTGACTAAAGGCGAAGTGAAGTCCATTTCGAGTAATATTCCGACACAACTCGCCACACCGAAAGTGGTTTTCTAATCCATTTACCGCTTGACTATCTGTGAACTCATAAGAGTCAAATTCCGTATTCTGGCCAATACGAAAGCGATCGGAACTCGATTGTGCGATCTACAATTGTACGTTGAGAAAAAATTCGTCCAAGCATTAGAGTCACCATGGTTCCCCGTTGCTGACTTGACAACTCTGGAGATCAACTTGGTCACCTGAATGCCCTGCAATTCAAAACCACCTGAAGCCATTAAGTGACGCACTGTTTTTGACTTTGCTCGGTTGACAATCCTGTTGACAAAATGTTATGTATTGGCTCAAGGATGAATGAAAGAAAACAGCCTGTTGGCCGAACCATTTTTTTATTCTGACGGACCTATGGGGCTATTCAAAATGCTGAAAAATAATGAACAACTGTCTGAAAGGGAAGTGAACACCAAATGACGACTGACCGAGCAAGTGGCTAGTATGAGGACCAGAGAGATGACCTAGTAGCAAAATCAATCTATTTCCGATGAATAAACGATACACACAAAAATCGTGCTAAAAGCAGCAACTGGACGAACGCAATTTCGTGAAGATTATCAGAGGGAGGTTGAGCATGTGGCGAGATGTCATTTGTTGATAGCATATCAGTAAAATGGGAGGAATCGACATGGTCAAGAGAACATAAGATCCAGGACAAAATAACTCACCAAGACACAGGAACTCCTGGGGCTTGACCGAACTGATCGACGACCTTTACGTCTCTCTTAGTCATACTGCTCTGATAAGGACCCAGACTTTTCAAACGCTTCTTTACAACACGTTCCAAGGTCACCGCGTCGTTATATACACTAGATCCCACTTCGTTGTAATGGCGAGCATTATTGAACATAAGCCGTAGATCAGACACCATTTCTTGATGTGCACTATACTGTAAGAGCGGAATACATACTGGCATGAGTAGGAACCCAATAGTCGGGGAGGGTAAAATAGGTAACTAGGAGCATGCGTCAAGCATAAAAGTGCGCCACCACGAGTTGAACGTTGGAATCATTTCAAAATTCACCACTTCAGGACCTTATGCTCAATGATACACAAGCCTACCCAAATACCGCTTTATGAGAGTGACAGCATCAATAGCTCAAATTCACACAGTTCACACACCGCTTTGTCATGATTCGACTATGATCATTAACCCAAGATTTTGGTTTAAGCATACATCAAGAAAACATACAATATTACTAGAACGAAAAATGATTACCTGAATAAATCAAATTGCAAACGGCCGGAATACCCATATCACTGTGGAAGCAACAAAATAAGCTTGCTTAAAAGAAAGGGCTAGCAGTTCAGCTCCGAGTTTTAAAACACCACATTTGTAATTACTGTCCATCTGCTGAAGTGGTACAGCGGATGTTCGCGTGCATGCCAATTGATGTGTGGAAACAAAAATGGAAAACTGATACGACGAACAATCTGTTTCATCAGCACAGCTGCCCTTCAGGGTACGCAAGTGTCAGCCCGACCAAGGAGAGCAAAAATTAAGCTAGCAAGCACGAGAATATGATGAAAGCAAACTTACCACAAGAGTCAAACTGGACTTACATCTACACACGCATTTGCAAAATGATTTGAACTTAAAAAGTGTGTGGAAAGGAATCAGCCGATTATTGAGCATCTTAGAGGAAAAGTAGTTTTATTGGAGGTGATGACAAGAACACAGCCAGTTCACAGTTAGCCACTGCTACCGCAAAACGTCCCCGCCGAGGCCGATTATCGATGGGGTCGCAGTCAGAGATTGATTGGGAGGGAATTCGTAGGCTGAATTTGGTGGGCAAGCCTTTAAACGTAAAAGACATTGTCTTGAAATATCTTTGGAGATGTTGCCATCCAACTTTCAGGTTGCTACAGATTGAAACATTTTAGCGCAAATAAAGGATTCGGCTGTCGGTTTATTTCACGACAAACGTATCCAGCACAGGGATGGCTGGGTTTAAACCAACTGGCGTACTGACGTCAATTGCGACCACAAACGCAGATACCATACAGAGCATTGCCGAAAATTTGACAAACTCTTCTGGTTTCTATTGATTTCCTTCGGTGCGTTAATTCTTGAAGCAAACTTTCCATGGTTACGGCAATCCGTTCGATAGCCTTGAGCTATAATATCCAAAACTGTTCTAAGTGAACATCCTAGAAAAGCTTTTGTAAGCGAATACCCATCGAATATTGGATTTAGTTTCATACAGTAAGTAAGAAAGAATGCGATGAAATAATTTCATCCTGTTTATTTCTGGATGTCAGTGATGGAACCGATAGAGAACATTCAAGAGGTTGACACTGTATAACTACCTCGTGCGTAAACATGAAACCTACATATACAGTTGGTAGTGTTTTCATCGGTTGTACCGTTGTTTGATCATATCACAGAAACTGAAGCACTTGTTCCAGAGAAGTATCCCTTGACGTTTACTTCCTGACTGTATTGACAGTAACTGACAGGTACTTGACATTACTAATACTAATAACAAATTCAGTGACAAGAAGCATTATAACCTATGATTACGGACGGTTGGCAGTTTATACTGGCATATAGTTGTCCAGTCGAAGATGGACAACGACCGTTCATGGGTGTACACACAAGAAAACTGTATTCGAAAAATGTCTCAATAACAGTTGAACCAAGCTTCAAACGGTATATCCCTCGAACCTATGTCGCTGATGAAAAGACTGATCGAGAGTCGTATTTTGTTATACACGTTATAATCCTGAGTAGTTGAGCACTTTCAAACTGTGATGTTAATACACGAAAGCTAATCGCCTGCCGATATCGCCATGTTGAATTCAAACAGCCAATGTTCCCAAAAAACAGGGAAACAAACGATAGACCAGCAGGCGTGAGAATGTAATGAGAACAAACTTACGACAAGAGTCCAACTAAGCGTGCATACAAGTATGGATTTATAGGACAATTTAACGTACGACTGCAGCAATAGTGTAATCAAGGAAACAGGCCAATAAGCAAATATCCCAGAGAAACAATTGTTTTGATTGGTGCTGATGATCTCAGTGGGGCTGGTACTTGGTTAGACAATGCCACTGCACAAATGGCGTATCCTAAAAGACTATCTTGGCACAGTTGAGAGAAACAACGGAAAATACAGAAACGACTGTCTTTTGGTGAAAGAATGTCGGGAGATCTACATAGAGAAAGGGTGCGTATCAGAAAAACTATCAACAAAAGAGAACCTTTTAGAAGGTAGTAAGAAAGACTGCCGTTGTTGATTCACTATGTACGGTTGGGTTATCCGTCTGCGTAACGTCTCAGCAGAACTGAACACATATTTGTGGTAACTTCCTCACATGAGGTATTTAATTACCCAGTTTTCACTCAACATTAACGTATTAACTATCTAGTAACACAGTGACGCCCGCAGACTGGCTGTCACCCGGTTGTGCTAGACGGTGGGTAGACTTGAAATGGACAGGGTAAACATGGATGGAAGAAAATGTGACTATCGGTTTCGTTGCTATAGCACTAGTTCGCGGTCAAGGAAGTCCATCAGACTGTCACTGCACACAGGGCTTCAGAAAAGTGGAAAAGCCAGCAAGGATCATAAAAGTATAATCGGAATCGGGCAGTAATGCTCTGTTTACGGTACATTGTAACAACAATCGGTAATTCTGAACATTCGCAGAAACAATTACTTCATTTTGTTCCATTTTTCGGCGAATCATAGTTAAGTCAATCGGTTCCGGGATAATTTTGTAATAGTCCGAATATTCTTCCCTTGACGGCAGATGCATAAAAACATCACACGGACGATGACCGTCCTCCTGAAAGCAGGGAAATAGAACCCACTTTAAAGTTTATTGAATGGATAAGCTAAATTAGGCAGTTTAACCAAAACAACGTTAGAATGGAGTGTAACAGACAACATAGAAAACAGTAGTGTACAACAGATGAAACCGGAGGACATTTCACAAAGATAGCTTTGAACAGTTGACTTCGGATCAATGGAGCAAGTACGGGCCACAACAACCGGGGTGCAGTGAGTGAATTAGTTTGAAGACTAGTTAGTCAATAAATAGCCAAATAATACAAGATTGAATGTGGTTACCGCTAGTACAGAAATGACCATGTGGTTTAACAAAAATACCTACAGGCAAGAATTTTAATTCTTTCTCAAAAAGAAAAACCCCGCTTTTAAAAAGGTCGAACAGCAAACAAGTTAGACGAATCAACCAACGAATGTCGTCAGCATGGCAATTCGAGCAATTCCATTAGTTTCTAATGATTTGAAAATTTCCCAAAATGTGAGCAAAACCCCCAAAAAGCAACTGAACAAAACAGATATAATTTCGTATTATGGATTAAATAGTTGCCTCATGTGCATTCTGTATATGAAAGGAAAAGAACCCTGAAAAAAGCTCAGGGTTTTAAAGGGAATCGAGAACGACCGATCGTTGACTGAAAACATACCGCAACAAAGTTATACACTGTGTTGAACAGGTTTTGCAATCGCTTCATCTTGGCTTGCTCTGCCGTCAGAACGCGTCTTCCGGCACGCCTCATTGGGGTCCCATCGGAAGTTATATGTGGACTGGAAGCGTGAGAGGTACCAGACATTAAACTGGATGTGCCACTGTCCGCTCCTAGCTCCGACAAGTGAATACGCTTAGTAGGCTGCAAGGCAGACGCCGAAAAAGAACAAACACTTCTTTATGTATGAGAATAACTAATCGAACCGAATGGCATAGTGAATCAACACATAAAAAAAGAAACAAGTACCAGGGCTTACCGTTGTTTGGAAGCTCAGCATTTCGTGATAGCGTTTACGAGCCACTTGCTGCAATACCAAAGAATCACGGTGGATCACACTGTCTTCCAGGTTGTACTGTTGAGCGTTCTTGAACACCAGTTCCAAATCGGCCATCAGCGAATTCAGAGTGGGATAGACATTATTCTGTAAAAGTAAACCAGGGATCTACAGACGAACAGAGAAGCGTACCTTCAACTTTTTTTTGATATCCGCTAGACTGATTGGGCTACTGATTTCCTGATAGTAGTCTGGATAGATCCTGCGGAATAAAGGGAACAGAAAAGACGACAAAATGAACCGAACAGTGTACGGGCACAAAGTATGTACAAACTTGGCAGGGCCGGTGGAAGCAATAACAGAAGTTTTCATTCATAAAACGGATTGGGATAAGCAGAAACATGGAGTGCCTGATGTGAGAGCGAAACGAACTAGACCACGGTCCGACTGCTGAGAAGTCCGACACTTTTAACACTTCACTGGAGCGTTGGATGCTTTGTCCAACATTTCAAAACCGCTTTCCCATCGATTATTTCGCATGCGACAAATCATATCTATTCGGTAGTGTAACACTTATGAGAAGTTAAATCACTTCGCACGTTCGACACACGTTTTAAGCCACGTTTGTCCACTCTCCCTATCTAATGTGGGAAGCGAAACTGTGTCGAATATATGAACCAAGTGCACGTGAGCATTGTGTAGAGCTAACTGTACAGTCGCAACAAAATGAACCGATTAGCACAGTGTCACTGAAATAATCGTAACCTGAACCCCCATCTGAAGTCGCAAATGCCGACCTTGAGATTCACCGTAAACTCATAGAACGGAAACGCATGAAAAGTGGCGCATATGCAGGTAAGGAAGAGAAATGTTTTTCTCACGAAGATTATTTCATCAAAAATCATGAGTTCACATATGCACTTTTGAATGATGTGTGCAAGTGTAATTCGATGTTACGTTCGGCATCTGTTAAAGTTATAGACCACTAATCGGAATGTCTGAAATTTAAACATTACGACTCCAGCCACCGTGGATCTTGATCCCACAAAGAAGGATGCCAATGGCAAAGTTTAGTTTGAGACAACAAATGTGTCGGAGCTGACACCTTGTTGACTACGACCTCAAGTCAGACAGGTTGGAATTTAGTGTCGATGAGGGCCACTTCGGTACATGATCCTGAAGGATTCCGTATGAAATACACAGAGTGAAACGCCATATACGAACATGCGACAAGCTTACAAATGGTTACCGAAACGGAGAGAGTCTAGGGCGAACCTTTCATAGTGCACGAGAAAACTAGGTCAAACCAGCTTTCAGTAAAGGCAAGAAACAGTCATTCTGAAAACAAACGGCTTACTTTCGAGAAGGCAGACGGAGAAATGGTGTACACATTAGATGACCCACTTCGTTGCGTGCATCCAACACGGCCTGTAAGACTTGGGCCACACGCCAACGTACGGTTCCCACACGGTAGCGTGAAACACCTGCCGAATGTCCATGAGTGTACGTTCCCATACAGCTTGATGTCTCTATTGTCTGTGGGGTTTCCAGGGCGATCGAAAGCGAGGATTCGGAAATCGGACTACTTATGCGTGGCGGGCTGGCTACGGACAGTGAGTCTCGAGGAATACTCGGGCTGGGTGTTCCTGTGGATTGTGGATTTTTGGGTGGTCGACCACGCTTTCGTTTTCCAGGGGAAGAAGGGATAGAAGAGCAACTCTGTGAAGTATTACCCGTCGCCCGCGTATCATCTTCATCTTCAGCTGCTGAAACAGGGGCCTCTGCCTCAGAGTCAACAGATTTGTTTTGCTGATCGTCGCTTTTTTTCAAGTTAATTTCATCAGGCAACATTGCGTACTCTTCCACAATTTCATGAGGATTGTAGCTAAGCCTTGAGGCTCGTCTACAACAAGAGAACGTGATAATTTGCACAGAGAGCATCCGAAGATAATACAAACATGTTAAAGCAAATTTGGCCACAGAAAACTTAAAGTAAATCTGTAGAAATCTGTGTGAAGCAACAAACACCGCAGTGGACGTACGGCAAGCAATCTGGGAATATCAGATAATGCAATTTTTGGCGTTCATTGACCTACCTGCCACGTTCCTTGTTGGTGCGAACCGGTGGGTGTTCAGCTTCGCTTCGTTTGCCTTTCAATATTTTAGCCAGCGTGCTGCCGTCCTACACAAATACAGACAACAGAAGTGCGGTCATAGATACCCATGCTCGACAATCTCCGTCCAAAAAAGTGCCCGACCCATATCAAACATTAACATAGTAAGTCAGTTGGTGCCTATGCCAAGCTAAAGACATAGTTTATGCAGCTTTATAGGTGAATTTTCAATGTTTCATACAATTGCCTCGTCAGCCGAACGATATATTGTAAAGTCAATGGGCATGAATCGTACCAAAAACGTTAAATCCACTGGTAGCTTAAGTAGCCGCTACAACCAATATCAATCGAACAACGTTTGGTTCAGTTTCGTAATCTCGTACGAAAAGAGAAGAGCAGGATCGAAGAGATGTAAACAAGTACATATTTGTGAACGTAGTTGAGGAGAAACAGAGATAATTAAGACGATCCGAATAAAGGGAACGAGTTAGGTCCGGCAAAGTTTTAAATACAAAATGACCGCGTGTTGTAAACGAATGAGAAACAACTAAATGAACGAACTGCTTATAGGAAATCTCACTAAAACGTTATGATCATCATAATGATCTTTCTAAAAGCGTATCTCCTACAAATAATCAAAATAACAGATGAACACTAAACCCAGTTGGGGAACGTAGGTGTTTTGATAAATGAACAGATTAAGTGGTGTGGGATGGAGATTTCAAAAGTTGAACGTCACGGCCTGCTGACTTTAAGGTTAACAACATTAACACGATACGATCACGTTGAAAGTGATCCCCATAAATTTCAGAGGAAGAAGTCAAAGCTGAGGTTTATTATTGAAAGGAGGAACGGAGCAGCCCTTGAAAAGTTCTTTGTATTAAGTACCTCTCACAGGCGTAGATAACATGAACACATTTTGATATGATAAGGGGATAGACTACGAGACTTTGATCAACTTGCTAGTTCAAACCAACTGTCCCGTAGGACGAGCGAAGAAAATCAAACAGGGCTTTTGACACTTAACTCCACATCAACTGTATATGTTGTCGAAAATGCGTCAACATGAGCTGGAAGGATTGCTCTGTAGAGTGAGAACAAAACGAGAAGGTTTACATCTTGAAAAACACCACAACCAGTGATGAATGACGATGGGATCTGACCGCTAAACAGGGCGAAACGGACAAGATTGGCAAAATAATTGCGCAAAAGATCGATGGTTGAAAGTTTGTATTAAAGTCACTCTGTTGATGCTACCACATTCATCGCCGTAGTCTAAGAAATATACACGAACGACTCCAGATATTCCAGCAAGCGATGATAGAATGTGGAGCCAGAGGAGCGAGAGCACCAAAAACGGATAGTGCGCGACAATAGACAGGTCGACCGCAGTTCGTGATGTCCAATTGAGTTCCCACTTGACAGAGTAGTATATTTCTTAAACTTTGTGTCACAAATGTGCAAATAGTTCGTTGAAATTTGCCGACTTCTTTTGCAGAGAATAGGATGATGTGTAACGTTCTCCAGCAGCCCGCAATTTTACGATACGTGGAACACTGGGTTGACAGCCCAGTTGGCGGTTAGCGAAAAACTAGACACTTCACAATGACGCTTGGCAATAAACTGGCGCAAATCCCTTCAAACTTTTAGTCAGCATGTTAGTTTCTTCAGTTGATAATTATTCTTCGCTGTTTACCTGCAGCAAGCTAGTCATGAAAGCGTGCAGCGTACATAAAAAAAGTGAGACGTGTAGAGTGCGTTGAACTATACTACGCGCATATCATCCGGGATAGAAATCACGGAAGAAGAGTGCAACGATCGACGGAAGACGTCATCAAAGTGAACATCGCCTTATCCGAATCGACTCACCTGATAGATTGCTGACTTTGGCTCGTTGAACGTCTTAGCATTACGAGCCATTAATTGAAAGTCCTTTTCCAACTCGTCTAATGAGCTGTAACCACCCGATTGTATTCTACGTGCTATCATACGCAAATCAACCGGCTCCTTGATTACGGAATAGTAAACCGGGTAAATCTATTAGAATAAAAATGGGAAAATTCAAAGGAACATCATGAAAGCTGAAGATCACACAACTTCGTGAAGTATATTTCAATAATTAACCTGTGCATTATTGTACGATGCTTACCGATAATACGGAAGCATACTAACAGTGGTAACTAAAGGGTTCAAGCACATCTCCACAAATGGCAAACGATGGATATTTCAATAGAGCTGGCAATCTATCGAATGATGAGTAACCGGTAGGCATATATAGGAAATTTCCAAAACCGAAGCAGTGTTGGATGGTTCCAAATGTACTCACACGTAACTCCAAAAATATGAGACATCAATCAGGGTTGGTGAACGGAACAGTTATGTTAATAAAAGCCAACGACACTTTTCAAGATGGTCGTTTTACGGTTTGATGCTGAAAAATCTTACTTCTCTGGAAGGCAGATATGTGAAAGTTGGTGCCAAAGAACGCCCATCTTCGTTCTTATGCTTAACGATGGAGGCGAAAAGCATTTCGTACACACTCTCACATGCTCCGGCGCTTCGCTGTGTGGATGTGGTCAAATTGGTAGTACTGGTCTCAGAGGCCGCAACATGTGAATCTTCGGATGCAGCAACGGAGGCCGATTCAACCTGAACGGGACGTGGTCGACGCAGAGTTTGGCTTTAGTAAGACGGTTACGGCGGTAAAGTACAACATGTTTAAACAAACCGAACGAAGTGCATTCAGCGGATTGAAAAAATCCAAACAAAAATTAAAAATTCACACCAACAGATGCTAGTGGTAAAAACAGCAGACAGACCCTTAAAAATTGGACAATATGTCACCGGAGGAGAACGAGCATGAAAACCGATGAATGAAAATCACGGAGTGCGTAACATAAAGCGAAAGTGGCGAAAGGAATTGAAGCGGTGCATTCTCCAAAAAACGAGTAGGAAGGCGCGGAGACAAGGAAGTAGTGAATTAGGGGGGGAACTCGAAGAAAAAAATGGAAATAGAGCGCCATGTACATATGGAACTAACCTCATCATCTGTCTCTTCGCGCTTTGATACACGACCGCGACGAGCACGGCGATGAGCAGCTACGGAAAGAAACGAAAATAAGTGGCATACGCGAAAAACGTACACAAACAGTGAATGGTGTACATCGGGGGTCGGGGACATTTTTTGAAATGGGTCGGATACTGAGTTGGTGAGTAGACGACGGGTCACATGGACTTACAGTAAACAAGTGGAACCGGTAAAGAAAAGCACAGCAAGCTAATTAAAGTGCTCATTTCCTTGTAGTAATATCCAAATAGTAAAGCAAATTTTAAAAAATCGGCGTAACGCCTAGCGCTTTGCTGTGCAAACGTCTCCCAATAAAGAAGACATGCTGGATAAGACTAGACGCAGGACGTCCTCTAAAAGAGCAACAGCCAGTCGCTTTCGGATCTTGTTCTTTACGTAGTTCTTCTGTCTGATAAGAGCTGGTCGTACGTGTAAATAATGCTGAACATCGACGCCACTTCATCTTCGGACTGTGGGCCGGAAGTTATTTCTGACGGGCGTGACACTTTTGACCGGTGAGTCAGATTCGGCCCACAGACCGTAGTAGGTTGCCGAGCCTTGTTGCAGATAAACAACACAAAACAGAACAACATCGAGCGATTCTCCTTCTCGTACGAAAATGAAGTATCCTGAGGTCCGAAGCAAAAATTGAACACACCTAACAAGCCAAACCTCACATCCCCATTTAGCTTACACGTCTATACGTCTCTGTTATACTCCTTCTGATAATGCGTTGTCATTACACATGGATCGTGTGACCGTGCTATAAACCAGCTTAAATGGAGACTCACTGACCGGAAATCGATGGACCAATGGTCATGAACGCGTTAGCATGGAGAGCTGCAAAAACGTAGCGTCAAACCGACAAGAGTGTTTTCTTTGCATAAATAATCATTTTACAAGTAAGGTATCAACCTCAACCGTTTATCTGAATGCCTACGAACTGTAACACGACTGAGAGAGAAAAATCCAGCCGATGATACAGTGAATCACAAGCAGTTTGACTCTGTTACTATGAATACTAATTAACGGTTATTACGTTTTTCAGTATGGGGATGTCATAGTAATGTGGTGAGGTTGGGCTGGAGCGGCCTTCTGATTGGGAAACGTTCGGGCAATGACTGATCGACGTCAAACAAACAAAAACAGCGAGAAGATGCTACCTCTGATTTGGTCGCAAGAGGTGATGAGTAAAACCAGTTGTTTGAGTGCTCATCACAACTAAGCAACGGAATTTTTTAAGTCAAGCTCGTCGAACGTAACAACAAACAGGGCAATCAAAACGTAACGCGCTTGTTTCCCAAGAGCAAACATTAATGTAAACACTGCTGATTCCCTATAAAACGGCCAGTGTTTTTCTAATAAACTGACGTTGCTTAGTTCCGCTTAGGTCACTGTTGATTTTCTCGTATCAATAGTCAAGTAAACGAGGCTGAGCAAAACTCAAAACAGACAAGAGAAGCACGCCGTCTGTTACTCACTGAAACCTCGGATCGAACATTTTGTAAGTTAAATGATAAAATCGTCCAGCATATTAGTGTGAGGGTACTCTGTCGATCTGAATATCGGAATAAAAAGTCCACAATCTCGTTTCTCAGCCTGAATGAGGTCGATATTTTTCCAAAACATACCATGCGTATGTGGTGCGATCGCTTTTGACGGACCCAAAATAATGAAATCCCTGAAAGGCGAGAGTTGCCATTCTGACACCACCTCACTGTTGAATTAACCCAAACGCCACTAACGAAAATTAGAGCACCGGCACGGCATGTTTGCTGCTTTACATAATCTCTTTGTGTTGTACATGTACATATGTATTATTGCGTAATAAATTTACACAATCCTGACTACTGCATGTTACACCTTGTATCAAAACATTACAAGCGCTACAATTCAGAGTGGTGTTCAATCATTCCAACAATTGTTTTGATTTCAAGTTGAAGGGTACCTTCCGTCCATACTCGGCTTTTTCACTGTCTGGCTTACAGCTGTGATACAGCCTCCTATCCCGTTTCTCAGGGCCTCGGCAGACTTTGTTCAAGTCGGTGAGTAGATCACCTAATAAAGTCCGCTCCAAAAAGTGATAGTCTGCTGGTTTCGGTGCATGTTAATACAAAGCCAAAAATTTTCATATTGGGATTCATCGACAGGCAGAATTAGGACTGCGAAATGTATAAAACAGCCGTACACGTTTCTTTGCGTGGAAATGCGTTGAAATAGGTTTTCAACCTGTTACAGTTTATACATATCTATTAATCCTGGCATAACAACACGTTCAAAATTAATGATTAACCGATCTTCAGCCATTGAATGAACGCTCAACAGTCGCTGTCTAACCCGGGTGATTCGCGTCAGCTCGCAACCACACGTGTTGTAGCGTTTACTGTGGGAAGAAATGCTATAAAAATTGTAGTGGAAATATGTTTTTTTTTTAAAAAAAACATCGAATCTGTATGCAGGATACGGCTTAATTACTGTATGCGCTAAATTTGTGCATGTAAAGTGGCAACATTGGAAAACGATTGATATCAAGAACAAGTACAGACAGAGTTTCTCGGTGTCCGCTCCCCAATACGTATACCAAACACGAAAAACGCTGTGTGTCTACTTGATATACTCAACTAAAATGTATGGTGCCAGGGCAACACTGAGATAGCTACTCATACCAGACGGACGAATTGATAGAGGTTTGACAAAACAGCAATCATTCTTCAACAAGAAATCACATTTTGGATTGTATGAGTTATTACGTCATCCGGCAGAAAATATGAAGAGCAACCTAGTATTAGTTGTTGTCATCATCATCATCATCATAGACAGCAATACATCAGTGGTTCACACTGATGCTTAACTGCCACACAACCACGAAGAAGAAAAAAGCAAACTCTGTATAGGAAGAAGAAAAAAGGAAAGGGCAAGGGACCTAACCACTGAAAGTAGCTACGCCTGTATTCACTCATCCAACATCAAAGTGTCAAGACACTGTAAACAACCGAGCTATAAAGGGAAGTAAGATTGTCCCAAATCAATAAGTGCACTCACTTCACAGACAACTCGGCCAAACAACGACAACATTCACGCCACTGAGCTCGATTAGCCGCCATCTCACCTAACGTCTCAAGCCACCGACTCTGTGAGTCGCGAGGGCCCCAGCCCGGGAGACGAACCCGACCTACAGTGGCCAACCCCTTCGTGAACGATTTCATTTGTCTACGCCAGGTCATCATCTGTCCACCTCGCACCTTGCGCCAGTCGGCCGCAGCGTCGGCAAACAGTGCTCGATGTGGCAAGACGACTAGCTGGCATCCTTAGTACATGACCTAACCATCTAAGTCTGTGCAAATGTAAGGAGTGAACAAAAGAACTCGTTTGACAATCACTACCAAATACCCGCTTCCTAACCTCCTCGTTGCTTACTCGTTGGTGCCACCCGATACGAGCGATCGAACGCAGACATCGGTGGTCAAATACCTGAAGACGGTTCACGTCTCTACCTGAGCGGTCAAGTTTCGCAGCGGCTCTGAGCTGTCAACCTATAGTGTAGCGAATAACTGAGTCGTCATCCGTTCAGGTGAACTCAAGAATACAAAACGGTAGGACAAGACCCTTAAACTTTTGTGTTAAACGGACAAATCAGGTAGCAAGAAAACGATGGAAATGTCAGAGTGTGAGATGACTAAAAAGGAACATCCGAATGGAGATCGTTAGATCTCCTCTATGTAGATGCCGATAAGCTACGTACAAGCCATGTTGTTTCATCGCTTACATCGCCTAGTTGATTAGCTAGAATGTACGTCATTCATTAAAGCTATCGGCTTTTCCAGGACATGAATACCGTTATTCAAATTTGTAGATTATGTTGGATTATGAAAAGTGAGTCCACGGAGGTAAATTCGAGGCAATCAAACCTACCAATGAAGCATTATTGGAATCTCCCAAACAGAAGCAGAAAATAAAAACTGAGTATTACGGCATCACCGCTTGGGATATACTCGAGGTTAGTCACTGAAAACCCATCTTCGGACTTTTTCGAACAGCAGACCTCGTCAACCACCCGTATAACTCAGTTCGGAGAAGAGTAACTTTGTGCTGACAAAGATCCAGTCGAGAGTACCATTTCCGGCAAAAAAGACGGGAACTGTGAAAACTTGTAACAAACGCACATTTCTGTATACCCGAATGCTACTATGTAGAGACGCATAAAATAAACAGACACCTGGATAACAGGTTACGGAATCAATGGAAAAAAAACAAATATCAAAACAATTAGTTAATACGGGCCATCGAAAATACACAAAAGAGAAAATGCAAAAGCTAGCTTACTTTAGGATGTAAAGAGACTCACCACTGCTGCTGACAGAACTTGAAGTCGATGCATTACTGGCAGCTGCCAATGTTAGAACTTTTTGTCGTTCCTTATCGAAGACTTCTTGCAGCTCAATAGCCAGAGAATATTCGACAGTTGATGCGGGGTAAAAAGACTTGGTATTCTCCACTAATAAACTGATATCCGCGGCCATTTGCTCGACAGTTTCATATTCATCAGCCTTGATTTTCGACTGTATTCGCGCCAGATCGATAGGCTCTTTAATGGTCTCATAGTATTCAGCGTTAGATCTTCGGAGAAACAAAGCAATGAGAATGGATGATGGATTTCTACCGGTAGACACTGTAAAGAATGTGATTTGAGCCACGTGGTTGTTCAAAAATAACAGTGTTAACTGCTTGTTAAGAGTAAAGTAACGAGAGTTTGAACCATGGAGAATGTGGACTGTTTGGCGAACAAACATTGAACGAAATGGTAGAGAAGAGTAGTCACTACAAAGTTATTTGCTATCGTGTAGATCTTCAATTTGTGTTTAAGCCCGATGCCGTTCACTCATCACCAACAACGTCAATAGAATCATCAGCCATAAGACGTGCCAGTGAGTACTGTGGCTTGGACTGCTGTTGAACCTGACAACATTCCACGAATTAGCCGAATAACAGAGGATAAAGGCTGTGTCATCAGTCTTGAGTTTAACTCCCACCACGATACAAACAACCAGACCACGTGACTCTACTCAACGTCTAGTCAACTGCCGCCAACATTAAACAGAGTCAGACAGGCTTACTGGACGCGACAGCATATCGGCAGGTGCAAATTCACATCTTATATGGATGCAGTAACATGTTGTGCTCGACGTATATACGTTGGTCAAACGGCCAACAACGCAAAGCACTCGTTCCGCGTGACCACATCAGGTGATTAATGTTGTATCAAAATACTGAAAAAGGTTTCTGATTATTGATATCAGTGGCAGAATTGGTAGTCCCGGTTGATGGTTTAGATATTCAGCTGTTCGTTGAGGTTGGCAGTTGGAATGCAAATGTTTCATTACTAAACAAAGCGATATAATCAATGTGTACCGGTTAGGGTGAGTAGATATGAGAACAAACCTACGCACTGATGTCATCTCGGTTGATAGCAAAACGTTTACAACCTAAACGTCGGGCTCGGTTAACAATCAAATATCTAGTTAAGAACTGTCTAAAACATGACGATCGGGAATCAAAATACCATTAGAAAAGGTTAAAGTACAACAGAAAAACCTGTAGTCCAGGCACAGTAATTGCGTATTAAAGAATCAAGTAAATTACTCAATGCACACGATAATCGACAAAAAGAATCATTACCGGCAATACAGTAAATTTTTCGATAATGAGGCAATTAACTTGTAAAACATTTGTATTTCGACTGGGTTCGAACCAGCGATAGGAACCACACGTTCACTATGTGGCGTGTGCTCTCCCAGCTGAACTAAGAAACAACGCCGGGAGTCTGGAAATTTCACATGGGGACTTCAACACCCACGGCGCATCCCATGTCCACTAAATCGTCTATAAGACTGATTGCAGAGGTAGGGTTACTTCGAACAGCTGGCAATGTCATCCATCAACGCAGCTACTGAGCACCTTTATTATATTAGTGTGGTATGGCAAATTTGTCAATTTTGAAGTCATCTATCTCAGATATCATTGGAAACAGTAGTGCAGTTAAAACGTCCACAAATCAATATGATGATACGTTTCGACTACTAAGTAGAACAATCTGATTCTAGGATTAACTAAGCCGAGCAGGTTATGCAATAAAAACAGCACACCAGTCAGCCAAATACAGGAAAGTGAGTCACGATTTCCAAGGTTGAAGCAACGAAGGAAAGCTCACCTCTTTGATGGCAGCCGCATAAATAGTTCACACAAAGATCCATCTTCACCACGATGAGAACGTAGACCGTCAAAAATTTCCTGGCAGAGATCCAACTGGTACAGAATGAATGTGCATGCAGTGGCCAGGGAAAAAAGGGTGTGTGGAACAGATAAAACGTAGTGAAGCACGAAATAAACAATTAAACTATCGATAATAATCGCATACTATAGATGGGAAATGAACGCAGAATTCGATCGGTTTCCCGGTTCAAATAGAACACTCTCAAGTGCAATTTTCGATGATACATGCTACGCGGCAAATTTCGTGTCATCAAACCCCATTGTAATGCATGAGCTGAACAGATGAAGGCAAATATGACAAGAAAACAGCGCACCAAAAAGTGGCAGTCACACCGTGCTGCAAAACATCCTAAGAAAACAAATAACTGTGTGCTGTCCCAGACAATGCGGGCATGAAGACTAACAAAGGTTTCCGAGACAGTTCAGCAGCGCCGACTTTAATCGCCACAAACAACGGCAGCAAAACAACAACAGTTCACAGTGGCCATATGAGGAAAACCATGCTCGTTTATACGTTATTTTTTCCCCCAAGTTGACGCACTATCATCAGGTTGATCGAAATAATTACGCACAATTACATTTATTATCTGTCTGTCGATCCTATTGTAGACAAATAAACTACCTCGCGGCAGCTACTGGGTTTAGTCCATATTTGAACTTACGTTACGTGTTTCTGAACCTTAGCCAACTTGATAAATCACCTTGAATACGTGACTATTTGCTGCATATATGAAGGTTACTGACTACGGAATAATCACCCGCAGCTACTGACAAATCTATGACTCATCAAAACCTTGTACGGTGGGAAACATCCCTAGTTCACTGTAAGTATATGTCGGTAACAAAACCCCAAGTTAGAGATAAGTTACGCAAGGAATGGGACAAAATTCATATAGACTCGTCAAAACTCAGAAAAGTGAATAAGCAATCGATAGCGTCGAGGGATACCGGAGTTCACTCACACTGTCTCTGAGGATGCATCTACCTAAATGACTGAGATATGTACGACGCACGCTGGTTGCTCGTCTGTCATACTCAGCATTGTGCCGATACCGATTAACGAGCCCACTACCGTAGTTCAAGCCTGAGGTAAAGTGAGCATAAACTATCATGACCTTACGACTTGAAAATGTATTACATGGTGTATTTGAAACAAAGTAACAACGCTGGGACGTAAACAAATGGATATCGGGAATTAAGCACGCCGTTAGTCAACAGAGAGCACAGTTGCACACAAGCAGAAGGCAGTTGAAATACTACACTTGAAATTATAAGAGACGGGTGGAAACATGGCTTTCAAAACTAATCAGAATATTTATTTTGTGGAAGCATTACCTGAGAAGCATTTGCCAATCGACGGCGTTTGCGACTGGCAAAAACACTAGACGATTGAGAATCCTCACCGGAAGGATCTTCCAACCGCTCACTTGAAGAATCGCGATTGGCCCGTTTCGGCATCTATAAAAGACAACAGCAGTAGCAACAGGATGCAACATGAACGACCAGAACAATGAAGTTCATCATAAACATTTATTCTGTACAGTTTTCGATGTTTAGTTGCAGTCGATGAGAGAAAGCGCTGATACATAATGGTTTTCCATTTGACTTTCGCGAAACGAACGTTTTGGGAAATTTCATGGCTCCGTCGACAAAATATCCAATGCTCATTGACTTTGTTGTGTGACCGAAAAAGATTTCTACGAGATTGGCATCAGTACAGAGAAGACCCGCTAAACCAGCGTAACGATGATCGTCAGTGGTGAGAAACCTGGATTCCAAAAACCCTTCGATCAACACTGATTTCAATATATCAGGAGTGGTTGAGTTTTGCGATGACAGCAGTTTTTCTGATGAACGCTGCGCAAGTTGTGTGCGAATGAGTTGCTCACCAGTGCCAGAAGTGACAACTGCCACTTTACCAAAATCGTTCTCCTCTGCCCAACAGCCGCAACCATAAACACTAGCCTGACCAATACGACCTTCCTGTTTGAGAGCGATACCTCCACTGGATACAGCTGACGCAACGTTGCCATGCAAGTCTACACAAACAGCTCCTACAGTGTCCATGGTGATCGTGCGTGCCCTCTTAAGGGGAGTTTCAGGAATATCAGTCACACGCGTCTCAAGCTTGTCTAGCCAGCTTCGATATTTAAGCCAATCGGAATAAGCTTTCTCGGAAACCAAATTAAACGGTTGGGCAAGTGAGGGCGATTTTGACGCTAGCCATTCGACTGCTCCATTTCCGCAAAGTAAAGCTGGATGGACACGACCCAACTTAGTTTTTGGGCTGTTGATTTGCTCTTGTAAAAGCAGCTTCGCGATCAGTATGGGATTTCGAATAGCAGAAACTGCGCCCACGGCGGCGAAACGCAGACTTTTGCCACACATAATACCTGAATCGCATTCAACACGGCCATTCTGGGTTAGACAGCTACCATACCCAGAGTTAGTCAAAGAGCTATCTTCTAAGTAGCTTACAGCAGCAGCAGCCCCATCGATAGCACTGCCGTTGTTTGACAAAGTAGCCATGGCGTATCTACATGCCTCAAAACATAACGAATTGTACAGGTGCTCTTTAGACTTGGAATGATAGCCAGCTCCCGCGTGAACGACGATACATGGTTTTCGGTGCATTACATCACCAAATGACAGGAAAATGTCATTTAAAAGAGCAGATCACAAAGCTGAAAAGTGATGAAAAATCGAAGAAATAAGTTTTTTCGATGCCAACTGCAAATATATAAGCTGTTGTCAGGAATTCTACAAACACAGCTTTAATAAACATAATCGACAAACTAATACAAGCTGCAAATAACTTGGGGAACATAACATTGCATCGATGGGCTCCTCATCGTACGGCATACAGTGGTACCATAACTGAATCAAATACCTCGGTGGTGATCGCGTTAAGTTGGCATTCAATTTTGTGGACATGCTTAACGCGAATTAAAATAATTTCTTGAAAACTTGATAATACTAAGAGCACAACCGACCCCAATTTCAATCCGACAGTCGAGTCTAGCGAGTAATGCGACAGACCAGATAGAACTTAGTTTTATTCTAAATTGTTAACGAGATTAACGTGGAGTAGCTTCTTGAAGTGAACATTCTTTTTAACAGAAAAGATTTAGAAGAGACAACTGCGAGAAATCCGGACTACGGCTAGATCCGAACCAGCGATAGAAGCAGCAAACCTAGAAGCGATACGTGCTATATTACCTGAATTACGGAGTCACGCTCGAAGCGCAGAATCTTCTCATTTGGATCTATTTACTCACCCGACCCACTGTGACTTATGGAGCTACCAACCGATCCACAAGATTGACTGTTCAAGCAGGATTTCTGGATCAGTTTCAGTTGGATGAGAGTAACAACGCTAACAATCTTTGAAATTGTATTGCTGATAAGTAGTTTGATAGACTGGATTTTTGAGCTTCTGGTGTGTCTTCGCAGATCGGCTGGTTGGGTACTTACTTGTCGCGTCTGGGTGTTGTTTCTGTCTGGTTCGAATTCAGCCAGCGTCCGGATTTGTTGCAGTTGGGCCTCATAAATTAACAAATCTGTCAAACCACTCATTGGTAGCAAAAGGTTTATTTTATTGACCATATCTAACTGCTAATAATTGACAGGTCCGTTGATACTTTTGTCATTTACCCAGAGGACACACGCTCGTAAATGCAAGGTAATTACTGGCATTCGAGCGATGAGGGTGTAAAGAACGCTTACCAGAAGGCGTTGGTGAACAAGTTGCCCAGTTCGAGTCAGGTGAAAGATCCTAACGAACACTGGGAACAAATCGCCGCAGCTATGAAATCATGCTGTGAAGAGGTATGTTCCGAAGGAGCTGTTCAGTTGCGACAGAACTGGATTTCCGTCGCGTCGATAAACCTCATGAACAAGCGTCGCTCGATCCCACCTCATCATCATGTTAGACAGCAATACATCAGTGGTTCACACTGATGCTTGACTGCCACACAACCACGAAGAACAAAGAAAGAAAAAAACTTATATAGGAAGAAAGAAGAAAACAGAGGAGGGGAAGTGGACCTAACTACTAAAAATAGCTACGTCTATATTCAAACATATCAAGGCGCCTACACCTTGCAAACAAACAACCGAGCTGTGAGTGAAAGTAAGGCGTCATCAGCAAGACAGCTTACGGCTTTCACTGCCCCGCATCATTAAGTGCACTCACTTCACAGACAACTCGGCCAAACAACGACAGCATTCACGCCACTGAGCTCGATTAGCCGCCATCTCACCTAACGTCTCAAGCCACCGACTCTGTGAGTCGCGAGGGCCCCAGCCCGGGAGACGAACCCGACCTACAGTGACCAACCCCTTCGTAAACGATTTCATTTGTCTACGCCAGGTCATCATCTGTCCACCTCGCACCTTGCGCCAGTCGGCCGCAGCGTCGGCAAACAGTGCTCGGTGTGGCAAACGACTAGCTGGCATCCTTAGTACATGACCTAACCATCTAAGTCTGTGCAAATGTAGCGACTGAACAAAAGAACTCGTTTGACAATCAGTGCCAAACACCCGCTTCCTAACCTCCTCGTTGCTTACTCGCTGGTGCCACCCGATACGAGCGATTGAACGCAGACATCGGTGGTCAAATACCTGGAGACGGTTCACGTCCTCTACTCCTGAGCGGCCAGGTTTCGCTGCCGTGAATTAATACAGCCCTCACTGTTGTTTGATTTACGCGACCCTTAAACTTAAGAGAAA
>LOND01002716.1:25173-36303 GCA_014220965.1 Paragonimus kellicotti | reverse complement strand
GATGATGATGATGATGATGATAACGTTTGTGCGGATGCCTTCGATCTAAGCAAACAAGACAGCGTGACATGATTACAACACTACTATATTAGTTGGGCTAAACAGAAATGTTACATGCGAACTATGTATCGCTGTCGCCAAAAAACCACATGAAATAAACGAACATGAAGCTGCATGAATAAAGTAAGAGGATACAGCGGACGAGGACCGATTTTGCCAGGCTGCCCGGCGAAGTAACTTGCTACCAATATAGCCGGCCTATTACTGTGCTAAAAAAGTATGAATAGATACGAAGTTTCTCGAACCATTTACACATAGACTTGCGAGCGACCTTAGTGAGTCGTACGTGCTGGCGCACCATACTCTCAAGTTACAATGTGAAGAGTCACGGAATAATTTAAAAAGATATTACCACAACCGCGTCCGAAGCGACGTTCACGGTATGATTGACATCAACCTTTGTAGGAGATTGAACACGTGGTGGTACCGGAGAAGAATAAATCGGGGCACTTGGCTGGGGCATCGGGGCAGCGTGCGAAGCCTCGTGATTGGCTTTACTAGTGGCCTGGTTGACTGCGTTTGCGCGATTCTCCCAATAGTGACGATTCAGGTAGCGTGCCAATTCCGGATCCATATCAGTCGTATCCAGAACTGGAAGTAACTGCAGCGGTCCGCGTTCAGCATGGGCTCCTGTATGTGCCGTATTCGGTTCGACGGGCTTTTGTGACGTCAGATTTGTGCCACGACGCTGAAACAAAGACCAATCAGTTCATGAAGCACCGCTCAAGAATTTCAGTTGCGTGCGAGAGACAACCCAGGCAAACAAGCATGTGCATATAGATAAAGAGAATGATAAGGGTTACAGGAAACGAGTAGCAGGCTATGGAACGATTTCTAAGCATGCGCCTTACAATTCATGTTAAACACAATTCAAGGTAATGTAGGCTTGTATGAACATAAACTTCCAGATGCCTGCAAATGTTTTCAACGTTGGCTAACTTCAGTTTCTGTGAACCTACATGTCCTATAAGGTTAGTACTTACCTCTCGTTCCTTCGACTCGGCTTCGCTAGCACTGAGAGCCAAAGCTAATTCAAGCTCTTCGGCTTCCCGTGTTTCTAGTTCACGTTCCCGTCGCTCCCGCTCCCGCTGCGCTTGAGCAGACTGGATGTCAGAGTTCAACAGAATGAAAACCCAAGAATGCAACCGAAATTCCGCGTGTAAAAGAAAAACCGTAATATGCAACGAAGCAGTTAAAAAACGACGGTGGTTTTAGCAAATACTTAGTCATGAATTTACCCAAGTAATTTTAACACTGTTTGAGCGTTACGTATAGGACAATACAAAGATTGATAGAAATGCATAAAATTTTCCCCGTCTTTTCACAATAATGTCAATGATATGTATAGGTATAGGTAGTTCATTTTTGATTGAGAAGCCTTTAACTTACCTGTTCATCAAAATTTGGTTGCGGCTTCTTTTCTTTGTTAGGTTTCTCCTCTTTGCTAGGCTTCTCCTTTGATGGATTGCTGTGTACATAGGGATGAGAATGGATAAACCCGTTAGTTGTGAAGAGGAAACGATATAGTTTGCAAAAGTGAGAAATGATGCGCACATACGTGTGTACGTTGATCAGACATATTCGCATGTGGAACGGAGTACTACCAGAACACCTAGATCACGTTGTTCAAACAACACCTTTGGATTAAGAGCAAAAGCTGCAATTGCAAAGGATTGAATTGAAGCTCGAAGGGCCAAGATATTGTGCCTAATCGGACCTTTAGCGATTACCCTTCTTGATCCAAGGGGGTTGAAACGAGGAGGTGTCGTCACACCATCCAGTTCAGCCTGATAAGTCACTAAGATGTGCAAGTCATAACATCGTGTCAAGAGCCAGTCTCTATGTGGTGTGCGTTGATCGGGCCTGAGTAGCCTAACAGTGATTATATTAAATTGATACGGAACAGTGATTTTGAACGAAGATACATTTTTGACAAATTCTTTTCTCAAAAATCTTAAGTTATGGGACGGACAATCAATCAATAAATGGGATACGCATGTGAAGCGCGTTATTCCGATCAACAATTAACACTAGATCAAACAGTAATAGAATATGAAATCAGAGCACGTGGAGCACTTGGGGGGTCCAGTAGATGTGGGGGAGAGAGATAAAGGTGGAAGTGGGTCGGGATTCGAATTAATACAAACGACGAAGGAGTGAAGGAGGAGAAGAAGATGCTATAAGGCAGGATTTGTTTGTTGGTGGACTGTAGTTAGACCGACTACATTCAGACCAGAAAAAAATTTGTGTCCGTATAGGTTTCTTTTGTGCACACATCGGTTGAAGAATGCGGACGGTAGCAGCTACGAACACATGACGAGATGTACACTCCATGATAATTCGCCGGGTATGCGGTAGAATACTATAAACATTTGGCTGATTACAACATAGCGGTGTGTGTCAATACCATGTGTGAAAATAGAGTCATTGACGTTTTTGAATAAGTTCTCACTAAACCGAGTTAAACGATGTCCTCGACTGCTCTAGAAGAGTAATCAGAGTGATGTAGACATATAAACGTGATGAAACAACGCAATTAACCTATAAGGTAAGAGACTATCAAGTATCGACTTGAAAAACAACATCGAATTCAGTTGTAGCAAATGTGTCCTGCTGCTCAATTTAATTTTCGGATTAAAAGTTCGTGCGTCATATTGCCTTTGAAGAATAGGCGTATGAACAACTTTTTCATCTCTGCTTTAATAAATAAAATTCTGTAAACCTTTCAGAGTCGCAACTGCTTGTTAAGTCTTCCTTATTGGATCCTATCTCAGATGTCAAACGAGGTTACGCACATATTCCTTCAATTTGATATGCTTAAGTGCCATAGAGACACAAAACGGTGAAAATAAATGTAATGACCAACCCATTATCAACTGAAGTCACGTGTGCGTTATTCATTTAATGATTGGGCATTTTATGGATTTGATAAAGAAGGTATTTTCACTCGGAACCATAGTTCTGAGGATACCTGATTATGCTGAACTGGCTCAAACAAAAGAATGTGATAAGTATTTTAAACGTGTCGGTAAAGTTAATGGAGACGACATATATTCAAACTAACTGTAACTGCAAGTATAAGGTTGAACATAATATCACTTACTACTATTGGTCAACATACATACAGAATTTACACATACAAAGGTAATACATAGCGAAAAATGTAATCCATGAATCCTGATCGGACAGAAAAATTCACAAGAACTATGTCAACAGGTGCATACACACCCATAGAGTAACGACAATACTGATTATGTAGTAGCATGCTCAAAGACGCCATTAAAGCTATAGGTAATCCGATTGTTGTTGATATTCGTTTTCAAAAAAACTGGTTATAAAGCTTTTCGGATAACTGAAAACATCCAATATTTCATATGCGTGTTTCTTCACTGATAACTATCACACATTATTTACACAGTCAGATAGAAAGAGAGAAAAAAAACAGAAGAATTTCATCAGCATCAATAACAGCACAATAATAGTTCAAATTAATGCTTCCTAAAGATAGAACGAAATGAAGATACAGGAATTTAACGAACGTAACTACCATATTTAAACTTAAACATTCAACGGGTGTCATGACAACCAAAGCACAATTAATTGGTGAAACAAACAAACGGTGCTCATAGTAAATACATACACTAAACGATATTACAGTTTACCTTCGGTGCTGCGAACAAGGCTGTTTGGAAATTGCCATCCTACGAGGCATTTTGATAGTGTGGATGAGTGAAAGAGATCACCAAACAAATGCTAATAGTTGACGTGTATCACTTCGGCTTCAAACAATCTTCCGTATAATTGCGGTATTAGTGACAGTGTGTTAACCGTACAGGTATACTGTGACCATGCAACTCAATTCAATAACGACCTTATACTAAACTAGCTTCACCTAACTGGGTAATTGATTGGTGTAGACTGAATCCGTCAGATGATCACATGTTGCTGAGACCTAAGCGATGTAACCATGGTGATTATATTTTTCGAGGACGGGAGTGCGTTAACTTTTTCATCAAACCGACCAATCATATGTGTTAAAACTAGTACATGCGATACCAACCAGACCAAATGAAAATTGAGTGAAACAAGGCGTGTGTACCGGGGGTGGGGTAAAAAGGATGTCGTTCTCGTACGGAACAAAAAACCTGGTAAACAAGCTCGAGGCTGATTGCCATTCAGAACGTCTAAACGAGCTTATCCGGTGACGGAATCATTAGTTTTTATGCGTGGCATCTCTGCAAAATGAAATGTCGGGGTTAGTAAGTATCAAAGAACGAACAAACAAATGGGATATATAAAAGTTGAGCCGATACACCTGCGGACGATCGAGACATCCAGCAGACATTTAACCAGAACAAGGGAATAAAGCACATTTTGATTCATTCAGACACATCTACAATAGCAGTAAAACAACTGTCCAGAGAGAGAGAGAGAACGAACGTGTATGTTCAGTGATACTCGGATTGCATAGTAAGTACAAGAAAGTAAACTGATTGTGAATATCCTGTGGATTTTGCGAACGAAACCATTTAGGTTCAAGACAGATCCTAAAGAAAACAAAGCATAACGAGCATACACTTCGGTAATTCATCATAAATGTAATACAATCATGGTGGAAATTGAAAATAAATAGATATATCAAATTAGTCAAATTAAAAACCATGGGAATCAGTCAGCTTTCGTCAAAAACAGATTTAGGTCTCATGACGACAGTGTATGTGGATAAGAAAATAGTGTGCAAACTGTTTTGTGTAGAAAGCATTAGATTGAGTAATCTGATCGTGGTTTAGAAAGCTACCATAAAATTGTTGTAAACCACCGGGAAGATGTGCATGATAGTTCATAGAATAGTAATGCGCTTGACGGAAATCGAATTTTCCTCCTTGTAATAAAGAAAACGGAAAATAACCGTCCCGAGACTAATGCGCCTGTTCCCGCAAGGTGTCATCAAGTTAAATCAAAAGACGAGTGCAGACAGCCACTATGTTCCATTCCAAAATGTGAGCAACAGAGGAAAACACAGGGTATTTATGACATATGGTGACCTATAAACATTCTCGAATCAGACGGTTGAAAGACAATCACTAAAGGTCACGAAGCCACCAATGAGCATAGCGAAAGAGTTCGATCAGGTAAAAAAAATAGCGGAGGCTACCTCTCGGTTGTTCTGGGAATTTCCACTCACTCTGGTTGGGTAAAATCATTTTTTCGAGGAAAGGGAGGTTTTGGACGAAAAAAAGGGGTTCCCTAACAAAAATACACAGCCAAATGCATTTTTCCATGCAACTTACTATTGAAATGGATACGAATGAGTTTCATCCGTTATTTGACAAGAAAATGTGTCCACAGAGTGATGGATTTCGAAAGTGATTTTCGTGAAGAAACACAGACAAGCCAGTATACTAACCTCGACAGCACTATTCCAAAAAAATGGAACACGGTCTGCTCCGTAAAATCACGACTCAAAAAGCTTGTTCCGAGGATTTTTTGGAAGATAAATTCCATTTTATTGACAAAATGCTACAAGAAAATGGCTAGCGAGGTAAACCTAACGCACGTTACACCAGGTACGAAAAACTTGTGTCAATCTCGTCCAAATCCAGAAAACAGCTATAGAACAGATGAACCGGCGTTTGCGAAAATTATTGCCATAAACACTGTCAGTTGCGGAACTGAGAGGTTGGATCACTCGTAAACTCATACTCGGACTTAATGTTAAAAACAAGCTATCTGTCAAAGACAAAGCAACGTCCGTATATCAGTTCACTTGCTGATACTTTGAAGTGGAACGGCTAGACGCATGTATGAACGGATTAAAGAGCGTCATTTTGTTTGGATCAGAGGCGGCGTCAGAAATCCAATAACTCCCACTATATCGTGAACAATTATCGGGTAGACGGATCGAAAGTGTTTCGCATCGTCAACGCGGCACCAGTCATTCAACTCAGGGCACTAGGATAGCGAACGTTGGTAACAACTGTTTTGATTACCATCAGACAGCATAACCCAGGCATTCCGTTCATAAAAAAGTTCGCTTGGACCTTGTAATTCTTCCGGTTCCGAGGAGTACACAATTCACTTCCAAATCCGCAGAAAGATGACCTTGGTCATACGATACAAATCTATTGCATGTCAAGAACGAGTGGTGATTATCATAATGGTAAGGTTGAGTGACGTACTTCTGAGTGCAAGTCTCTTATACACACAAAGTTACAGTGGTACAAGTAGTTTCCAGATTTTGCTTGTAGCAAAACGATAAACTAGATCGGATGTAAACACGGCTCTGTCGAATCCCCCGAACCTAAACCTTCAGCCCTCAATCATGCGATACGTAGTTCATATCCTTATCATCAAGCTACCCTGCACTCATGGGCTGCGGTGACTCGGAAACGCTTTGTGAACGTCGATCCATTGTTGGCCGCGTAGCACGATTTTCCGTGGGAGCAAGTTTACGCTGAAAACAGTAACAAGGCGGTCAGTGAAGGGTGCAAGTTACAGAGATGAAATCCCCAATATCAAAGATCGATTCTGCAAAACTTCTGATTTAGAGTCCAAAGGACGATGCCCGCCCATGCTTGCACACATGAAAATGGCGTAAAATTGGAGCGAAGAGCGACATTGTTGTGGGAACCTGTATTTATCCACACTCCTTGTCCTCGTTAGTCGGAAGCACATACGTTTACACAGTGAAGTAGACTCGGAGTAAATTTGCATACACATTGCCGGAGCAATAGGTAAAACTCAGCTAACGAACTATCCAGTATTGATATCCTGTTCGTTATGTCCTTTATGTTTTGGTTTTGTTAATCTATTGTCTGCCTAATGTAGACGCGCGCAAACATTAGACTTCAACCAGTCACCAAGATGTTACCATTAACAACGTTTGCACTCGCTGTTTGAGGAACTGCCAGGCCGATCCGGTGCGCAACAAAATAGAACGGCTAAACGAAGATGCAAACATGGCTTAATACTGGAATAAGGGTCGCCAAAAAAACATTGCAGCGCCAGCTCAATAGAGCTAGTGTATGACTAGGGAAGTAGTTAGGCTAGTGAAGTACATGCTCCATGAAAAACAATGTCACTACAAGCAAAAAAAAGTGTACCTCATCGACGGAAATCTGCAAGAATAATAACTTCTATGAGATCAAGCTCACACTGACTGTAAGGGCCGAATGATCATAATGTACGGTAATCGGGTAGACGAACAACAGTCCGTCTAACTGATCCCGTCACCATTGACGGAACGAATTATCGAAACAAATAAAATTGTCACACTTTCGGCCTGCACAGTACGAGATGTTTACAATCGTGTAGCATATTAGGCCCACGTGAGATAAGCAATGTAAGGCTAAACTGTCGACAGAACGGGAATTCGAAAACATGACTCCATGATGGTTAATCGCGACTAACGAGATTATCAGCTTTCCTCATTAAATCAGAAGCTACGTTTGCTCTCGTCAAATATGTAGCATTACGCGGTAACGTAAATGTAACTAGGACCTTACAGATGATCTGAAAATACGTTAAACGCAGATAACTACACAAAAGAAGCCATATATAAACCATGGAGTCATGCGATGAAGCTGTTTATATGAATCATAACAAGAGAACTAAACACTCGGGACAGGAGAATTTCATAAGATTATATGTCAGATTATATCCACCTCCACCTCGTCATCATCATAACAACCATTAGCCTGAGCAGAAGGTACTGTGGTTCGGGCTACCGCTCACTTCAGCTGTATCATGGAGTATGCTAGAAGGGGAACACACTACTAAGAAGGAGTGAAAAATTAATAAAAGAAAACTAAATGGTATAGTATGCATACAGGCATGTCATTGACTGCGGTATACTGTCATATCGAAAAGCGCTTCTAGCCCGTGATTTGAGTGATCATATAGACCCAGCCGGGCAGGCGACATCTACTTATTTTGTACAATGGCGCAGTCAGGGTCTTCACATTCCGTAACCACGTTATTGCCTGATCATCATACGGTTTTACCCAGCTGTGCGGTAAACGCTCAGCTGGCATGCGGAGTACGTGACCTAACCATCGCAGGCTGTGCAACGTGAGTAGTTGACCAATTGATCGCGCATCCCGAGCGTTCCGGAATACGCGCCGGCGAACTGCCGTATTGCTCACGCGATCAGTCCACTTAATGTGGGCTAACTGGCGGAGACAACGATGGTCAAATACAGCAAGCTTGTTGATATCTTCCTTGCGAACAGGCCACGTTTCCGAACCATAGAGCAAAACAGAACGCACACAAGCATTATATACTCTTCCTTTCAGCGACAATCGAACGTCTTTCGACGCCACAGATGACGCAGGTTGGCAAAGGCAACTCGTGCCTTTGCTATCCTCGTTGATATCTCATCAGCAATATTACAAGCTGACGAGATAATGCTACCCAAGTAGGTGAAACTGTCCACAGTCTCAAGCGGATTACCTGCAATAAAGAAAGTAGGAGTGGAAATGCCCCAGTCTTGAAGTAACACTTTGCACTTTGAAGGTGCGAAGCGCATTCCATACAAACCAGCCCGGTCATTCACCTTGTTCAGCATGGTCTGCATGTCTTCGGCAGAGGGGCTAAGTAAGACAATGTCGTCCGCATACTCCAGATCGGTCAACCGAGCGCCAGGAAGAAGCTCAACACCAAGTCCACTGGACTCCTTAAGCGTACACCACTAGAAGTGATGAACACCCAAGACAGTTGTCCATAAACTCCAACCCTGCTTGTACAGTGATCACAACAGATTCAAGCATTTTCCCGGTACTCCCTTGCGAAAATGACAGTTTGAGAGAACATTATGAGCAACTGAATCAAAGACCACGAGTGTCGGCTGCCTATAAGAGTGCCGATGTTCCAAGATCCGTCGCAAGGTAAAAATGTGGTCAACGCACCCTCGACCGGATCGGAATCCTGCCTGTTCTTCACGTATCTGACTTTCTCTGGGTTTAGTGAGCCGACGTAAAATGAGACCAGTGAGTAACTTGGAAGCAACAGATACCAAACTGATGTCTCTGTGATTGTCACATAGACTTCGGACCCCTTTTTTGAAAACGGGAATTACTGTTGATAGGCACCAATCACGAGGTGCTTCTTCAGTTCCCAAACCGTCTGATATCAACCTTCTTCCCACCATCCTTGAACAGAGAAGGAGAGAGGAGGTCTGGTCCAGGAGCCTTGTTACGCTTCAATAATTTGAGCTCTAGGACCACTTCTGCTTCCGACGGAGGGCCGTCTGGAACGCAATAACTGACCATTCGGGTCCCGTCGTCCACATGGTCTGGTTGAGGCCAGCTGAACTGTTCTTGGAAATGTTCAGTCCACCTGTTAAGTCGGCATGATTGGCTGGTGATAAGTGAGCCATCTTTTTCACATGTGTTTTAATCTACACGGACGTGAGGCCCAGTACAACGACGGATCAGGGAAAAAAGCTTTCTGCTATTCCAAATAAAAGACTCGTCCCATCTCTTTCGATTGTTCGACCAAATGGTATTCACGGTCTTTGCGCAAGTTTTCAGTTTGTTTACGCTTAAGTTCTCGACGGTCGTCATCATATTCAGAGCCAGGTGGGATCGAGCGACGCTTGTTCATAAGGTTTATCGACGCGACGGAAATCCAGTTCTGTCGCAACTGAACAGCTCCTTCGGAACATACCTCTTCACAGCATGATTTCATAGCTGCAGCGATTTGTTCCCAGTGTTCGTTAGGATCTCGTACCTGACTCAAACAGGGAGATTTGTTTACCAGTGATTCATAGCTAATGCTCTTTACACTCTCCTTGCTCAAACGCCAGTTGAGTATCCTGAATTTTCGAGTGTATGACTGCGCAAATGACAAAACAAAACGGGCACGCACAACAGCATGGTCCGAGTCCAGGTGGTTGCTCCAAAAGGCACGACAGTCCTTAACAGAGTGGCGCCACCTGTAACTGACTGCTATATGATCCAACTGCGTCCACGGCTGAGAAGCACACGGAGGTCTCCATGTAACACAGTGCTTCTTCCTGTGTTGAAATGCGGTGCTCGAAATATAGAGACCATGGGATGCACACAGCTGCAGCAGTCTGTCGCCATTGTCAGTGCGTTGTGCCCGGACACCAAACATACCTCCCAGCCGCTTCTCGTCCGGGGAAAGCCGACCAAGCTGGGCATTCAAATCGCCCGCTAGTATGATGATGTCTGAGTGTTTAGTTTGCTTCAGGTCAACGAGGGCGTCATAGAACGCATCCTTGGTATCATCCGAACAGCTGTCTGTTGGAGCGTACGCCGATATAATGAATACACAACGTCTTTCTGATTTGCGTCGACAGACTTTTACCGATGTATTGAGTCTGACAGCGCACAAGCGACTGTTCACTGGGATCCAATCGAGCAAACATTGCTCTGCTCTGGAACTCAGTGCGATTCCCACTCCAGCTTGACCGCGAGATTCAGCTTCGGCGTCACCAGAAACCCTGAGAGAGAAGCGCTTGAATCGACAGTTATCTAGAGGTGAGCTCAAGTGAATAACGGTGCTAGAATCGTAGACTCGCGTCTCCGACACGCAGCACACATCAAGCTCCAGACTTGAGAGAGTACTAGCCAGAGCAGCTTGCTGACCGACTTGTCGGAGAGTGCGGACATTGAAGGCGCCAATGTTTACCAGTTGTCTTGGCCTCAGAAAACAATTACCACCTGAGTGTATACAGAAGACGGAAAACTAGTGCGGTAAAATAGGAGGAGAAAGTCGTGATGATGTCACTGTTAGGAGAAGGATAAAGTCCTATAATTCTTGGTCGTTTATGCCGCGGAAAGGGGTTGACTTGAGGGACCCCACCCCGAGTCTCTGACTCAAAAGTCTGACCTGCGAGACAACAGGATACAGGGTTTTCTTGGGGACCCTACCCGGAGCCAATGACTCGGGTCTGACTCACTTGGCAGTGAGGGCTTGCCTAGCCCGAGGGCGCAGTGAATAAGACATTGATGTCTGATTCTGAGCACTGCTGCGCGCAGTGGATGTACTCGAAGCTACATCGGGCTTTTGGGTGATAGATGTTTTTCGACCATATTGGATAATACG